>CM058042.1:94139889-94355742 GCA_030169165.1 Centaurea solstitialis
CCATATAGTTTTCGAGACCGTTACCGTATTATTTTCAAAACTTCAAGAGGTACACCAAAAAATTCTTTCAAAATCAACCAAAAAACCGAAAAATTCTCTCGAAATCAACCAAAAAACCGAAAAAATCTCTCGAAACCAACCAAAAATCGAAAAAACTCTCATGAAATCAATAAAAAAAAAACAAAAAAAAAAATCAAAAAAGTCCATCAAAACCAACAAAAAAAAAAACTTAAAAAAAAATCTCTCAAAATCAACCAAAAAACTCAATTATATGGTGCCACTATTTGAAAAATCTTTTGGGCATCCCTGCCCGTTAATAAGCAAACTCCCCTCAGTGTTGTATGGATGACGTTAATAAGCAAACTGCCCCTCAGTGTTGTATGGATGACTGATGAGAGCATTGTATGGATGCATGTGAACAGTTGGAGAATACAAAACGAATATCCATACCGAATCACGTCATTCCCAAGCAGGTTTTGATGTTGCCATTTCCAAGCATCCAATATTTTCATTTTGTTATGTCCTGAGATCAAAAGTTTTGATGAAGACATATCCGATTGGCGTATATTTGTGATGAGAGAAGGGACTTGAAAGTACCTCAGGTGCAGCAGAACTTACGTTGGACTTCCCTTGGGGAAAAGCTCTAAATGTAGGATGCTTTTCTGATGAAATAACAAGAGTGACAAAAAATTATGCATTAGTTATTATTCACATTCACTTGCACAAAGCAGTAAGAAATTGTTGCTTTAAAATTTATGGATGTTGTTATCTGCATTTGTCCTTCTAGAAAATAAAAAGGGTCCGTTTAGTTTGTAGGAATGGAATAGATTGGATTTCAAATAAAAATATGGATTTGGAGGATTTGGGATCCTTTTGTGTGTTTTAAAAAAATAGTTAAAATAATTAAATTACCTTTTAATTAATTGAGTATTAGAAAGCAATTGGATTTCAAATAAAAATATGGATTTGGGATCCTTTTGTGTGTTTTAAAAAAAATAGTTAAAATAATTAAATTACCTTTTAATTAATTGAGTATTAGAAAGCAAATGCAAACCAAACACGGGATTGGAATGGATTTGAAATACAAATCCTCTCATATCCATTCCATTCCTGCAAACCAAACGGCCCCTAATTGTTGGGTTATGTAAATCCCTGCTATGAAAAAACAAGATAAAATATATTTAACAAATATGATCGGTACCTTCATAGTAGCAATTGTCTTCAAAGAAGGGGCAATAAAGGCTTATCGTTCCAAAAAACCGTGTGACATCTAGGAGATACTCTCCTCTGGTTGTTTGAAAAGCAGAGAGATCCCCACCAATGATGTGATTCCATGACTTGTAATAACTCAAGGGATCTTCTTCCATCTTCCCATCATCATACACAAGACTAATTCCACACTCCAATGGACGAGGTTGAGCAGGTGGGCCTTTTGTGCTAATCGTAACTTCATCACCATCTCCCATCTCATTCTTCCCAAACATCCAATGGCTTAACAATATTACACGCTCTGGAATGGGGGTAGTAGAGTAATCATAACGATTGTAAATCCAAGTGCGGTTCTTTGTTATATTACAAACTCTAATACTTGACAATAACAAGTGATTGGTATCCCTTCCAAAGTAACCAGTATTTGGATTTGTAATCACATGGCAGAAATTGATTCCTCTCAGGTTGTAATGAGGAGATGAAATGGTAAATGATATTGATGACCCCTTCCTTCTATCACCTATCCAATTCGGAATATCTATCCCCTCATACATTGTGCTGAATATCCCGAATTCATAATCCATCTGCAAAAAACAATCTTAATCAACATGAATTATATGTACACCTTTACGAGTAGATAGATAGATAGTTAGTTAGAACAGACCTGGACTTTATGTGTTCCTCGCATCAAATCTGTAGCCTCCAGATGCTGATCATTTAGGAACTCCATACTAGTCCACCCCAAACTAAGTAATATCTCTTCTGCAACATCCGACATGGCTTCGATTTTGAAAATGCCTTCAACAACCAACCCTGAATATGGTGGCCAGGGTGACCCCATACTAAACTTGAGTGGAGACATTTCTCGCTCAAATACAATTTTCTGTAGTGAATACCATTTATCAAATATCAAGTGCTTTAGCGTACGTGGAGGGCGCTCTAACGTCGTCAATATATTACATTTTTCCATACTAAGTACTTCAAGCCTAGGAAGCCTTTTAACACAATCAGGCAGTGAGACGATATCGTTACCATCTAAATATAACTCCTTCAACATGGATAGGCTACTGAAGTCCGTGGGAAAGGAGTTGTCGGATAAATTGTTATCTTTAAGCGACAAACATACTAATGAGCTGGGTAAAGAGATCATGAATGACTTGAAAGCTCTTGGTATAGCCTCCACAGTGGCAGAGGAAGAGGTTTGTGAGTTTATCCCAAGATTGTGATACTTGATCATTCTCGGTAATGCCATATCCCTCGTCTTGGTTGGAGATTCACCGAGATTACACCCATCTAGTACTAGTGTTTTGATATTCTTTAACTTGGATATACTCCTAGGAAGCTCTACAGGCATAGTGCAGGAACTCAAATCAATACGAGCAAGTTTATCACATTGCTCAATTGATTCAGAAACGTTACTCAAACGTGGGCAATTTGCAAGTGTTAACATCTCAAGATTAGGGAATTCGGAAAAGCCACCAAGACTACGAAGTTGTTTACAGAAACGTAGAGTAAGAATCTTCAATGACCCAAGCAATCGTTTGTCTTGTGAACATGATTCAATTAACTGATGAAATGGAGATATGATAAAAATAATTAGTGGATTGCATTGACCCAACATGAAAGATTAATAAAATCAAAGTAGATGCTTCAAATTTCTTACATTTTGCGTCTGCCCAAGTCGTGGGTTACTATTAGACATGTCAAAAGTTTCTAAACAACTGTAAGACAAATCAAGAGCAACAAGCTTTTTCATTGGTAAGTCTAAAGGTATAGACTTTAATGGAAACCCAAGCATGCTCAACCATCTTAATTTTTTTGGAAATTTCTTAATAGACCCGGTGAGCTGCACATAATTGAGTTGTAGAAGCATTAGATCATCCATTGTACTCAATGCATCTATATCCAATTCAAATGATCCTTGTAACTTGTCTTTCTCAAGCATTTTCATGTCAAGCGCAAGGCCTAGAAGATTTCCCTTACCCTAAGAAAATGAGAAATGCAAAAAAAAGAGTTACACAAGTGAAGATAGATGATACAAAATATATGGAACACCAAACATGCATAGTTACTCACAATAAAGCATACATGGCCTTTACCTTTTTGTGTTTCAACACGTTATATGAATCCTCATGACACCATAATCGACTACGCTTCCATGGCTTGTTTGGTGATTCTTGACGTACCAAATCTCTTCCCATCTCTTGAAGCAATTGGTGCATCGCTAACTCATTATTTGGTCCGATCATGAGAAGACATCTTTCAATGAGATTTGAGAACCCATGTAGTGTGCGAATACCACATTCCCTTAATATTGTTTCAGTGGAGTTTCTATCTTCTCCAACAAAAAAACAAGCAATATGCTTAAACAACTCCTTGTCATTTTCATACGCCAAAGAGTCAAAGCTCATCCTTAAGACATCATTAATAAGGGAAACCTTTTTTGCCTTTAGCTTTCTTATGTGCTTTTCCCAGTAAGCTACATCTTGATTACGTAAAAGCTTGCCCAAAACTTCAAGAGTCAATGGATGTCCAGCACAATACCCCACAAGCTCTTTTGATACCTCTTCATAGCCTTCCTTGGGATTGTTGCAAATGAATGCATGAATACAAAAAAGCTTTAATGAGTCAGCCCAATTTAAGCCTTGAAGTGCAAGCTCTGTATGCTTTTGTGGCACTTTCGCATCAAAGAGTGCACAATTCTCTATTAGTGACACGTCTTTGGTTGTTATAATGACTTTGCTTCCTGGATGAAAATCTTTGCTTCCAAGTAACAAATCCAACTGCTCGGAACTATCTATATCATCCAGAACTAGAAAAACCTTTTTATGGGCTAGTGTATTTGCAATGTTGGAGATGCATTCAGAAACATCATGACCTTGAAGCCTTTGTGTTGAAAGGTCCTTAAGCCTTTGTTTTGAAAGGTCCTCACATAGCTGCTTTTGTAAATCAACTATTCCATTAAATTTTGTATCAAGACTCCTACTGATATCTTTAACAAAGCTGCTTCTGTCAAAGACATGATGGTGTAACTCATAAACATATTCTGCTAAAGATGTCTTCCCAATCCCACTGATACCAAAAATAATGAGAACGTCGATGGTATGCAAGGATCCATCTTTCAACCATGTAGCAATGGTTTTGATAGAAGAATCCACCCCTATAAGTGGTGGACGATCACCTCTTAAGTGTAAGCCTAATCGATGGTTGATATCCTTGACAACTTCTTCAATCAACTCCGCCTCTAACCTAAAGATCCATTTCAATGAAAACTATAAAACACAACACACAAAAAGCTAGCAAACCAGATTTGGAGATCTAAATCAACCACAGATCCAAATTGAAATCAATAACATGATTGAAAATTAGATTTACCTTGATGCATATTCAACAAAACTAAAATAATATTGAAAATGATGAAATGGATAGATTTTTTGTGATACTAAAATGCCGAGATTAATTAAAACACAATTTGTGAAGATGTGTGATGGAAATATGGATAATAAGCACTGTTCTAAAAAACTCGCCTTGCAGCCGCCATGGCACGCCATGGCTCCAAGGCTTGGGTCTCACGCCAAGTTAAGCCCGTGGCACGCGATGGCTCGTTGCGCAGTTTTTTTAATGCGAAATTTGATTTTTCTTTACATATTTAAGGTTTTATTTGCTAATTTTTTGTATATAACTTAATTCTAACTTGTTTATTCCTATTAACTCATTTATTCCTATTAACTCATTGAATGACAGTACAAAACATATAATCTTATATATAATAATTTATATGAACTAGAAATTTTACGCCATAAGTCACGCCTTAAAAACACCATGGCTCCTAAGGCTTGAGGCTTGGCCTCGCCGCCACGCAACGCCTCACGCCATCTAGAACATTGATAATAAGAAAGTATTTACCTTCCCTTTGCATCCTTCCCTTTTAAATTAGCAACTTGTACAAGTGCTTTCTTCCATGCCTCCATCTTTTCAGCCAATTTACCTTTTTCCTCTGCATTTCTCTCAGCCTCCATCCTCTGTTTATGCTCTGCCATCGCATCCCCAAAACTGCTTTGTTGCTTCCTGACATCAGTCGGTTTGACATGATAGAAGATCGGGATAACAATAAGACCAGAGTTCCTATGTTGTTCGAGGATCAACACCAGTTCATCGAGACACCAAGTCGATGAAGCATAATTCTCAGAAAGCACGATGATAGAAGCCCTAGATGCTTTGATTGCACTCACCAATTCGGGCTTCAACTCCTCTCCAGTTTCGATCTCTTCATCGTCCAAAAAGGTAGTGATGTTAGCATCGACGAGAGCTTTATAGAGGTGATCGGTGAAGTTAAGCCGAGTGTCAAGACCTCTAAAACTTAAAAATACGTCATATCTATCATCATGAGTTGACGAAGATGATCCTTCTAAAAACTGAGAGCTAAGATCCATGGTGAACGATTTTGGGAGATAATCAGGGTTTATGATTACATAAACAAACAGTAGATCCAACCAGAAATTGTTTATTGTGGGAGAAATTGAGATGAAGAAGAATGATGATGAATTTGAAGTTTTTTTGTAGAAATGATTTGAAGTAATCGAAGCTATTATCCAATCTTGAAGTTTCATCAAAGTCTTCTCACGTCTTTTTCTTCTTGTTGGCCAAAAAAGGCCCCCGGTAAATTACAGTTTTGGTCCCTATACCTTTTCATTTTCACTATTATTTGTCCTTACAGATTAAAAACTACAATATATGACCATCATTGTTTTCATAAAGCTCGGAATTTGGCCTTTTCCTTTAACACCGTTAAAGAACAACCAAAGAGGATATTTTAGCCTTTTCTCGTTTCCTCTTATTTTTTCATTTAAAATAATTAAATTTTATTATATCATATAAATCTATCTATATATATATTATATATATATATATATATTAAATAAAGGTTTTTGGTGATGTCATGATTATGAAATTGAGCCATTTGATTGGCCAATTAAACAAGAATCATCAAATGATGATGTGATCAATTATTCTTATTATTTTAGTACCATAATTATCTTTATAATTTACATTTTTTATCTTTAGAATTATTTGATTAAATTAATTTTTATCCATTAGTTTGTTATCTTTCACTTTACATCCTTATCATTTTAAAATAATAATATATATTAATTAAAATGTATTAAATTTTTTGTTTTTTTCTTTTTAATAAATTATACCATTATAATAGTCTCGACAATACCTTCAAAATAAGTTTAATATTGAATATTTTTTTAATTTAACTACATTATTAAAATTAGATATAAATTAATTTGTTTAGATTTTATTACAATTCTATTCTTAATATTCTTGAAATTTAAAGATTTTATCTTTTTAACCTAAGTATTTTTATAGGTTATTTATAAGTAATTAAAATTTATTTTATTTAAAACTCCATTGTTGATATTCTTGAAATTTAAAGATTATATCTTTTTAATCTAACTATTTTTATAGATTATTTATAAGTAATTAATTTTTTATTTAAAATTCTACAAATAAAAAACACTACATATTTTATTTTTGAATCCCTCCAGTTATAAAAATAGATATAAATTAAATTGTTTAGATTTTATTACAATTTTATTCTTCATATTCTTAAAACTTAAAGATTTCATCTTTTTAACCTAATTATTTTTATATATTATTTATAAGTAATGAAATATTATTTTATTTAAAACTCAATTGCTAATATTCTTGAAATTTAAAGATTTCATCTTTTCAATCTAACTATTTTTGTAGATTATTTATAAATAATTATATTTTATTTATTTAAAATCCTACAAATCAAAACACTACACATATTTTATTTCTGAATCCATCCAGTTTTAAAATCATTCACGAAATTCAAATCTTTTGACAAAAGAATAATAAATTTTCAATTTTTAAAATTTTAACAGTTATTAGATAACTAAAATATTTATTGTAATAAGCAATTATAATGGCAATTGTCGTATAACATATAATTTACATAAATATTTAAATGGTAATGACAATTGTCATGTAAATGTCTATTCTTATTAAAAATTAAAATAACATGTTTCAAATGCCCGTATAATACACGGGTCATTAACTAGTTTTATATATAAGAATGGTTTGGAAATTGGTATTGATCATCAACTTATAATTTGTATTTTATTTAAATAAAAAGTTTAATTTGAAACCTATGTTATATTTTTTGGATAATTCTATCCATACTCCTTTATGGTAGGTTACATGACTGCACCGCTGGGATCCATGGATATCGTAGGAAAGTGTCAGTCTATGGGAATCAAACCTGGGTAGTGTGGCTTTCACCCCACATCCTCAAGGATGTTACTTATCCAACTGTTGCTAACCCCCTTTAATGTAGAGGGGTATGGATTTATATGAGTAAGGAATCCTATAAGGGGCTAAAAGATAGCAACCCTCTATTTTTATTGTTGATTTACAATAGAATATAGTATTTAACTAAAATGATTTTAATAACTTCTATTGTGAAAGTTAAATAATTTTATTTCTTTTATTTTGTCCAGTTTTGTCTTACCGATCATTGAACAATTGTTCTCCAGTTCTGTTAGGTTGCGTTTACCCCTAATGATTTTTATAAGATAGTTAATCTAAATGAAAATTAACAAAAACACAAAACAATAATTTGGATATCAAAATAAATATGAACAAATATTTCGGGCTATGTTGTATTCGGATTTAATCGGGATCATATTTGGGTGTTTGCAATATATGTTTACTTTTCTTTTCCAACCAAATTAGTTGGAAAATAGAAATTGTATGCAACAAATACTTAGAATGAACATATATATGTTAAGTAACAGATTTAAATAAAGAAACTATCAAACGATAAAGCTAGTCTTAATAAAATGTTTTATTTGGGTTTCAGATGGTTCGGATGATGCATGTATAGACCCAACCCGCACCACGTAACCTCCCAAAAAGTCGGATTTTGAAGATCGGGTTATATGGGTCACATAGATTCGGGGATTTTCGAATCAGATTTTCAGTTTTTCGGATTTGGTCGGTTTTTGCTAACACCTAAGCATGAGGCAATTATCATAAAAGAGAAAAGCAATATGTATCTTAAAAGGTACAATGGTACATTTAACCTTGTTCTACTTAGTTCCAGTAGGTAGAAGGAAACTAGCTTTTTGTTTTTGGAAGGGCATCTGGGCCAAAGCGCGACTAATCCCGGGCAATTTTTGGGGCTAAACATGACCCCACTTAAATGTCCACAGGCATGCGCACGGGAAGGTTCGAACCTCGGTTAGGCGCGCTAGCCCCCCCCCCCCCCCTTCGAACGATAACCAATCCGCCACAACACTGTTCACAGGAAACTAGCTTGTTCCATTCTTGTTCTATTTAGTTCTAGCGTGTTCCACATAAATACATGTCAAACATGGGACAAATCCATTATGCTCCATCTCACCCTACCAAATGCACCATTATTATGTCTTGTGTTATCGTGTTCTATCTTGCCTGGATACCAAAACACAAGGACATATGCTACATTACCCAATCCAAATTCACAAATAATCACCCCCTACGCAGTTTCCGGTATGTAACTTCTTTTTTCATATCCACAGCTCTACCCAGCAACAATATAGCATATAATTCGTACTTTATTTATGTAAAGAGACTCGAGATCTCAAAAATCTACAATAATGTTACAACGAACAAAACATCACATTCACGTATAGAAATCATATCATAACTCTGGATGCTGAAGGTTTGAATTGGAGGTTGAGGTCTTCAAGCCATATGAATTTTGAGGCCATTGGCCGGATAACCTTGATAGGATGAGTCGAGCTATGTTCTCGGCCGCAACAGCACCAGTTTCCATGGTGCTGGCTGCGTTCTCAAATGCATTCACATAATACAAATGCATATCATCCAGCATAAATGGAGCAAACTTCTCAGGTGCATGGTAATGAGGGTATGCACCCCAGTCGATCCTCAACGTCTCCTTCCTTATGCTGCCAATAATCCAAAAACCATAACAATAAGGCATTGTTTGTTAAACACAAACTAGCTTATAATCTACCTTATTTTTTGTGTACATGTTTGGATGGACAAAAAGTACCTTATAAGCTAGCTTTTTGATAAGCTACTCGAGGTAGCTTCTCCGGAGCTTTTTTCCAATTATACCCTTATTAATATTAATTATTATATCCCAATATATGTTTTTTGGTCATTTTGTATACCCATAAGCTAGTTTTTGTCAAACATAATTTGTTCATAAGCTAGCTTATTAGTCAACCGCTAGCTTATCAGCCGCCAGCTAGCTTATTAGCTAGTTTGCCAAACATAGCCAAAAACAAACAGGAAGGGTAAAATGGTCATTTACAAAAGAACGGGATAGCGCATTACCTAAAGATTTGATCCAACAATGCGTCTGTCAAACTTTGACGAGAAAACATCTTGTAAGTCATGTCTTCCGCACTGTGTTCCTTGAGCACAGAGATGCATGTAAACGGAAGCTCGGGACTCTCTATGGTGCCTACCAGTTCCGGAATATCTGATACCGCATTCAGCCCAAAGTATGCCTATGCAAATAAAAACATTAATATCTACGCAAGTGTTTAAGTAGATAATTATAGAAGATAATATGAAACCTACGGGATTTAAGAGGCCTCTAACAAAAGTTGCATGTGTATGCTGTAATTCTCTTTTGGGGATAGAAATCACAGGGGTGAACTGAATGTTTAACTCGTCTAAGGGGGTGGCAACCACCGTCACTTGACATGTGTAACTGTTTCCCTTGGTGGAGTTAAGCTCGTAAAAATCACCAAGATTTGTGACGGATTCTATTTCTTCTTGGAGATGCAAAGTAACATCGGAACGGTTGACTAATCCGGCAGCCATCTGCCAGTTTCCTCCTTCAACTGCCCACAAGTCTCCTCCAGATCCAGCCAGAGAAACAGCACCAGCAAGTCCACTGATACGGACGCTCTGACCATAGTTGATTCTTGTTATAACCTGTAGAAATTACAAGGGATGTTTTATAGATGATTTTATAAATATTCAGATCCTTTTGAGGATTTATTTATTATGTAATAACTAATAAGTATATCAACATAATGGGATATATTTGCACCTTATGTACAACTTATCAGCTTCCCAGTTATTTTTGTCAAGCGCTCAAATCCCTCTTTATTTATTATGTAATAAGTTAATTCAATATTTGAAGCATCTTTAACAAATAGACATATACAGAATCTCCAGGGACTTCAGTCGAGTTCGACTTTATATGACCTCAATTCACATTCTTATCGATCTTTTGGGTCCTAAGTATGTGTGAATATGTATGTACTCGTGGTCAAGTTTTTGCATGCTTTTTGGGTCAAGTTGTAATCGATATTCCCTTATCAAACATACTCCTAATAATATTTATGGACTTGAGCAATTAAAGTGAGGTTGATTGGTCAATCATATTTTTATGGATATTTTGAGTTATTCAAGCTCTCAAGTTTCTCATGCCAGATAAGAGTCATAAAACCATTAAACCACAGAACAGATTTTATGCTTATGAAAACAAGTAACTTACAGTGATAAGCTCTTGTATGAGAAGAGGAGAATATTTAAGACCAACTAATTCATCCTCTAATGTATGTGTTGTCAAATTGTATAAGCCTGCCCACTTTAGCATATCCTCCACCGTGCTAAATATTGGCCTTGACTCCTTACTTTCATAGTACTTCAAGAAACTATCCACTGTAACCTGCCAAATCATATATAAAAAATTCACTTATAATTAATAACAGTATAACACACATTTAACCTAGCTGCAAGCCTGTACTGTAGATATGATACATACACACACACACATGGATTGATGCATCTTTTCTTTCCTCAGTATAAGATAATATCAATAACTAAAAATAGGTTACATGAAATTACGATTCAAGCGTTGTGAACAGACGCATTATACAGCTAGTCCTGTGAAAATGAAGCCAAAAGAAATGCTGATGCGGTTTAGCCATCTTAATATGAGCTACAGTGTAGTCTGTATAATGAGTGCAAAAAAGGCACGTCAGTGTGCTCAAAATAGAGTGCAAAGGCCAGGTCATGACACCTTAAGTCATATGCTTAACTGGAACACGTGTGGAATAAACATAGACATACCATGTCGACAGATTTATAACTTCTGCTGTTCACAAAAAGATGGAACCATGGAGAGATGTAGGAAACTTAAAAAAGGTTTTGTATGTGGTGTTCATTGGTCTAAACTAGGCATATTATAGGGTGCTAAGAGAAGAAGAGTCATGGGCTCTTGACAAGAACAATCCCCAACAATGTAAGCTAATTAATTAAGGATAGCTGAATCATCAACCAGCATGAAAACACATGACAATAACTAAAATGCTTTTCTACTACAATAGGCAATGGCATACACAAATGGCAAACCATAAGACCTTATCCTCTTGATTTAGTTTTGCATGGACTCACAAGGGGAATAAAAGATGATATACTCATACACCATGTTGTATGCTTTTGTCCTATGATATTGCGTTAGTTATCATGTAAGGTGCTCATGGAAAGCTGGAGTTCTCAAAAACCAACTTGGATTTAAAAGTTATTTTGTTAAGTCATAATAAAAATAAAGTACACAAATACACTCCTAGAAGTGTTAATAGGGAAGCAATAGATGCACATAAAGCATATTACTACATCTAGTGGTTGGGACAGACATGTCCTTTTGTTTGGTATGAAAAATGGAAAGATTGACAAGGTTATCCGTCATAAGATAAGAGCAAAGTGGATGAGATGACGCCAATTTCCGGGAGTCTCATATCATCAAAAACATTCTATTGAAGTTCAAAGTTTTCTAAGACAACATAAGGACCTCCAATTTTACATGGTAAACAAAAGGGTCACCAAAAGATAACATATACACAAGTTGAACATTCAGAAAATGTGAAGATTGAGGTGAACAAAATCACAAAATAGTGGAAAAGCCAAGACAACACATTTGAGATGGTTTGTCATCTCCAACTTATACTTTATAGGGCTTATACCAGTAGAAGGGTCAATAGAAGGGATAGAAGCCAAACTACTGAAAAGCCAATTCAATTAAATCTTTGAGAAATTAATTAGGCTGTGTTTGGCAAAAATAAGGTAGCTTATAAGCTAATACATGACTGGATGGACCATAAGCTAGCTTATTGAAGCGCTAGTCGGAGTAGCGTGAAGCGCTAGCTGGAGTAGCGTTTCAGGAGCTTTTTCTAGCTTTTTCCAATTATACCCTTATTAATATTAATAATTATCCCGAATATACCTTTTTGGACATTTTACATACTCATATGCTAGTTTTTACCGAACATAATTTATTCATAAGCTAGCTTATGAGTCAACAGCTATCTTATCAGTTATCAGCCGCTAGCTAGCTTATCAACTATCAGCCGCTAGCTAGCTTATCGGCTAGTTTATCAGTAATGAGTTGCCTGCTAGCTTATTAGAGCATCTCGAACAGCATACATACTCATGACCTAGTTTTTGACAAACATAACTTATTCATAAGCTAACTTATCAGTCAACCGCTAGTTTATCAGCTATCAATAACCGGCTAGCTTATCAGCTAGTTGCCAAACACAACCTAAATATGTTTTATCCATCAATACCACACCAACAGCTTTCCTATCTACCATATCTGTACATATTAGTTAACCATAAAACCACAAATTTAGTAGGAGAGATATATACCTCAACGAAACTGGTCATTTTAAGGAGAGAAATTCCATATCGGAGGAACATCCTGACGGAATTCGCAAGCGAGACGAAGTACTGAACCACCTGACTCTTTGACTTTGAGTCAATCGTCTTAAACAGAAACTGTTTTCCGTCCCATATTCCAAGCGAGAAGGCATTATCATCAGGCGAAGGCCCCTTGACCTTGAGATCCAACATGTGAGTGAAATTTAGGGCGTGGTAGTTCTTCGGATGAAGAATCGAGGCTCCGGCTTCGAATGTTTCTCCGGCGATGGTGACCGTCGCCATACGGCCTCCGACGACCGGATGACGGTCGAACATATGGATTCCGGCGATGGTTGTTGTTGTAAGGGAGTATTGGCGGAGGAAGTGTGCGACGGATGAGCCGGAGATGCCGGAACCGATGATGCAGACATCGGCGGAAGAAGATGATGAGGATGGGATTGTGAGAGAGAAAAGGGAGAGGATTATGAGAAGAGGAGTGAACATGGTCACCGTCGGCCGGCGATGAAGGATTCCGGTGAATTTGTGATGGGTTTATCGGAACCGGAAAGGAAGTGAACAACTAACTCATCTACACTTTTGTTTTTGTATATTTTTGTGTTTCATAGACTTTTAGTTTTTAATAACTTTATGTTTAGTCAACTACCCGCTTCGGCTAGACTACATCATTTGCAATTTAGAACCGAAGGAAAATTCGACCATATGAGACTAAGTTTGGCCATAAAATATGCACGAGGGGATTCGAACCCGGGGTGAATATATCATTAACTTTATGTTTAGTCAACTATTGGTTTGGCGTCTGTTTAGTTTTTGGTACTGCTAGCACCAAATAAGATACGATAAAACTAGACAAGTTCTTCTAAAAATAAATTAGAGTGAATTGCAATTTTGGTCCCTGTGGTTTAACAAAACTAGCACGTTTGGTCCCTATAAAATTTTTATTGCAGAAAAAACATTATGGTATGCACTTTTGCTCGTTTTTGGTCCCTCAATACTAACACTGTTAGATATGTCTGTTAAGTCCCTCCCATGTGCCTTGCACATGAGGGCATATCGGTCTTTTTACTAAAAACAAACTACAGGGACCAAAACTGTAATTTACTTTAAAAGTTAAATTAATTATATTTATATTTATAAAATATATGATCCACTTAAATATTGACATGTGTCCCACTATTATTCTACTACCATTACTATTCTCTCTCTCCTCTCTCCCTCTTGGAAGAATAAACCGACTCCCCCTCCTTTTCTCCTTCACCATAATTTCCGGTAGCATCTCCGACCAAATCCGACACCCTTGCTCTCTCCTTCGACATATTTTCCGGCAACATCTTTGATAAAACCCCATTTTGCAGATGTAGATTTGGTTTAGAGAAGGGGATGCGATAAACATCGGTTGCTGGTTGCGATCTAGTTTGGTGTCAACGAGGAAGAGCTGGTTGTTGCCGTAATGGACATCCATCGCAGTAGGTGGAGGCGGTCGACAATGGTGGTTTACATCTCGTGACGACGTCGCCGTTAGTTTTCAGATCTGGGTTTCTTTAACGGTGGCGGTGGCGGTGGCGGTGGTGGTAGGGGCGAGGTCTCAATCCATCGACACCATTTTTTCCGGCCATTGTACCTCAACTCACCACCACCGCAGCTTTTCTCTCCCCTATAAGGTTCATTGTCGGAGTCTCGAATACGATGGTCATGGTGGTGGAGGCGGGAAGATGGAAACGTAGGGTATTGGGATGGGTGGACGATGGGTTGTTTTACGGTGGTCGTTGTTCTTCTCGGAGTTTCAATAGGGGGGTTCGCCGGAGGTTGATCACGGCGAGGTGGGGGACAGGAAGAAGATGTTGGGTTTTTTTTAGTTTTTATATTTTATAAATATAAATGTAAATGTAAATTAATTAACTTAACTTTTAAAGTAAATTACAGTTTTGGTCCATGTAGTTTGTTTTTAGTAAAAATACCAATATGCCCTCATGTGCAAGGCACATGGGAGGGACTTAACAGACATATCTAACGGTGTTAGTCTTGAGGGACCAAAAACGAGCAAAAGTGCATACCATAATGTTTTTTCTGCAATAAAAAAATTTATAGGGACCAAACGTGCTTGTTTTGTTAAACCACAGGGACCAAAATTGCAATTCACTCAATAAATTATATGATAGTTTTATATATCCATAATAGTTATAATTGATATAAATAACGTAAATAATATAACTTATAAACATTTTTACACAATTTTCATGTACATAAATACATATATAATAGCAACAAATTTGAATGAAAATTTGATGTAACTGATAGTGATGGTAATGGTAGAGGTGGAGGTGGTAGCCAACGATACTACTAATGGTGACGGTGACGGTAGTGGCCAGTGGTTGTGAAGAACGTGAAGATGACAGATGGTAGAAATGTGGTGGAGAAGTGGTGGTGGTTATGGTGAAGAGGTATTTGTGACCAATGTGGTGGAGAAGTGGTGGTGGTTGTGGTGGAACAGTGATGACGAACAATACTAGTGGAGTATTAGTGATGAGGGGTAATAGTAGGTGTCGGTGATGGTTGTGGAGGTAGAGACAGTAAAGATGGTGGATAGTGGATGGAGTCGACAATGATGGAGGAGGTAGTTGTTGTGGCTGATGTAATGGTGGTGGTGGGCAGTTGTAGCCAACGATGGTGGTGGTTAGGCCGGCCATCAGATATAAAGAATCTTTGAGATGAATGAAATACTCACTTTTCTATTTAAAGAATTAGCGAAGTTGTTGAAGATTCTCGTATATTATTTGGTTGTCAATCTAGTTTAGACTTGGTATATAACAATAAGGCCAGGGCTAGATTACCTCGGTTGTATCGCATAGACACTAAAATTTTAGGGTGTTTTGGGAGTGTTTATTTGCTTATTTAAAAAAAATGTATAATTACGTTTTCAAATAAGTAGATCTCCTTTTATTTTCTTGAAACTGTTTATATGCATTTTCAAACCATGATAAACACATTTATCTAAACATTCAAAACTGCTTATCTGCGTTTTCAACCTGTGATAAGCAGATAAGGAGAAAAAATAAGCAATCCCAAACACACTGACTTAACAAATCATATGTATGTAAACCGCAAGGGTGGACCTCATTTCATTCCTCCGTCGTAGTGTAAAAAATTACAGGTTCTGAAAGGTGCCACCGTATTAATTTGTTTTGTGTCGCCATATATATTTTGAAACTGCAAATATAACACAAGCTTTCCTTTGTAGAGTTGTTTAGTTGCTTGTTTTGCAAACTTGAGGTCTTAGTTTCAAGTCTTGTTATAGTCATCTTTTACTTGATTTAGTTTTATTTCATCATATTTATTATGTTTATTAAAAAATTTTGCAACATGACTAAACTTGAGACCTTTCTCTTGAAAAGCAAGGCACCAACCACTAGACCAACATAGCTTTTGGAAAAAATATCTTTACATACATTTCTTATAGGTAAATTGTGCCACCATTTGAAAAAATTTCTCGTTCCGCCCTGTGTAACTGTATTTTCATTCTTAGAAGTAGATATGTAGAGATGCCATTTGGACCAGCCCAATGCAGAAGATAACCGGAACCAGAATGGATTTAGGTATGGTTTTGGACCACCGACTACAATCCAGTTATGATATTCCACTGAAAACAAAACCCGGTCCAGTCCAGGACCAATGAATAACCAGGACCGGAATGGATATAGGATCAGTTTTGGACCACCAATTATGGTCCAGTTATGATATTTCACCGAAAACAAGTTCCGGTCTGGTTCAAGACCAATTATTGGACCATCCGTTTTTTGAACGACAAATAAACTCATACACACGTTCCCGCGTATCCAGGATCCATTCGGGTACCCGACTAATCCTACTAACCAAACACTTTCTAATATTTTTTTTAAAAGAAAGACAAAAAGGGTACAAAGCAAGGGGTTAAGAGTTTTTGCAAGGCGTATAAACAGCTCAGGAACTTCAACCTCCTAACCGCAACCAACACGAACCAAACAACTAGAAAGACTAAAACGAGCAATGAACACTCTAAAGGACCTATGCTTACCAAACTAATAGGAAGGACCACTAATAACAAACAACCTTGGTGGTGTACTGACAAAAGGCCTAGGGGATATGGTAGAATATCCCATCAACCCGGTTCGAATCCAGGCGTCAACATTCTGTGGCCAGACTTAGTCTCAGACAACCGTTTCCTAATTTCAAAACTGCCAAGGATGTAGTCTAGGCAAAGACTAGATAAACCTTTTCAAAAAAATAAAATAACAAACAACCCTATCAAGAAGGCAAAACACAAAAGGCGAACAAGAGATCAACTGGGAAATTCCACCAAAACACCCTCAAAGTTGTTGTACCAAAACACCCTCAAAGTTGTTGTGAGGTTGGCTTTTGTTAGTTCGTAGCAGCTTTAGAGGTGTTTCGATGGAGTTTTCTTGAACATACTCAAAGAACCCCCCCCCCCCCCCCCCCCCCCCCCCCCCCCAAAAAAAAAAATAAAAAAATAAAAAAATAATAATAATAATAATAATAATAAAATAAAATAAAATAAATTTGCCGCCATTGTTGTTAACATTGTAAGACGATTGCAAAGCTGAAAATAAATAACACGTCGGAAGAAAAACATGATCAGGTATCTCCAATAATGTTGCACATTAACCATGACAATACTCGTTGGGTCGAGTATACTTCCAGCTTTCAAGACGTTATTTATTGAACCACACCAAGGTCTGAAAAATAAAATTAAACCATTTTAATACTTTATATTTTAACAATTATCTTCATCACTCATGAAATTAATCAAAATACACACAAAATGACCCAAAAACTAAGATGTACAGAAAAAATAATAACAATAATAATAATAAAAGAACAATTAATGATTGACACAAAAACACACAAAATAAAAGAATCCACCAGATTAAGAAATCCCATAAACAGACACAGACTAACCACCACTAACATCTGCTATTAATAAACTTATAAAACACCTCCTATCCCCCTTGTCTTTCTTTCTTTCCTTCCTTCATTCTTGAAAACAATAATAATATCCTATCTTTCACATATCACTGTTTTGTATAATTTAAGAAAAACAAGTCTCATTCACAACATATATATACTTTCACCATGGCCAACTACACCACAGATCGAATTCCGGCACACACATCAAATCCTAAACATCACCATCATAACAACCTCCTCGTGTTTTCATCAAAACCCCGATCCGTATCAGTCGCTCAAGTCAAAACTGTCACTGCGAGAACTGCTGGCGTTTCTGCTGTGTAACGAGAGACCCCTCATGTGACCACCGAGACCTGACCCATCCGCTTTGTTTTCTTGAAAGAATTTCTCCCTTTCAACGTGTTTTGCAGGCGGTGGTGGGATCGACACGGCTGCAGCCGGTCGGGTTGTAACGGGTTCTTGTTTTGGCTCCAAACTGATCGGCCTAATAAGTGGTCGGTTAAGCCGGTCGGCTGGAACAGAAGATCCTAGTAATCCTAAAGGCCGATCTGTTTGATGATTCTCGGCCTCAGGTCTTACACAAGCTTTTCCTTTTCTCATCCTGTTATTGTCGAAATTGGTTCAATATTAAAGAATCAAAATGTGGGTATACCATGACAAAGCATAAATGGAAATGATTAGGTGTACCTTCTGAAGAGTTGTTCAGGATCCTCTTCCTCGGGCTCTTCGTGGTCAACTCGGCTTGCTGTAAGCGTTGATCTACTGGAAACAAGGGCATCGTGTCTTGAAAGTGCCTTCTGGAGTTGATCATTTAACTCGATTGCTTGAGATATCGTCTTTTCATCCCTAAGACAAGCAGGAAAATATCAATTGAAGGTATGATTTTCTGTAGCTCCTATAAATGCTTTATCTGCAAACAACTAGCTTTGCAGCCATCAACTAGCTTTTCAGCCACTTGGCCGAACATAACTTAATTTGTTGGATTATTGAAATGAATTTGTATACCTCTATTTTTTTCTAAGTTTGTCTTCTTGTTTTTTATATACAATAATCTGTACATTTACATTAATATGCACTAAGCATTCTATTGCGTCTGTCACAAAAAAGATAACTTACCGAGAAGTAACTGCAAGATGCATTACTCGTTGTTTATGAAATGAACACTGTTCGACAAGATCCAGGGTGAACTCATCCTTGGCTTGCTGTAATTAACAATAAGATGACAATTAACATCAGCATCTGTAGTAAATCATCAAATATAACAATGTTCACATGAACAAAACATCATTAAGAAAATAACAACCCTGAAAAAACCCGTATCTAACTTATTATGACATCAAATATGCATATTCTGAATTTTTAGGAGTACTGTAAGGTAATAAGTATGAACGTTAAAACGTTAGGTAATACTTCCTCCCACGTACCTCTGGATGTCGGGTATCAATGGCATCAAGGACATCGCTTAAGACTTCTAGTGCAGATCCAGCTTTTTGAATGATACTGTTTGAAGAAAGATGGTAACAAATATTTAGAAGCAAGCAAGCAAAACAATTACAACCCACAAAACTCTCCATTTATAGACACTTAAAACAAGCCTTATTTATTTTAAGGAATCCTCTCGGTGTTGTTTCGTCCCCATTTTCGCACTGCAGATTTCACCTTCTCCTTACTGAGGTTATTTTCTTGATGAGAAGGAAGGGAGAATATTGGAATAAAGTTGGGTTGGGGTTGATAATTGTAGAAGCATTGGAAACATGAGGTATAGAAAAGATATTGAGAACCTCGTGTTCCCAGAGATTGTTTCATGTGTTGAGGTGGAGAAGAGGGTTTTATGGAACCCAAATAAAACTACTCAAACTTTTAAGAAGACTTAGGGTCTCCAAACCGGAGTTACAGCTCTAGGGCTCCAGCCACCAGAAGTAATTTTCTTCTAGATTGGAAAAGTTCCACTGAATGGTGATACTTCACAGCTTCGAGAGTATATGGTTCATTACAGAAAGCAGATTGCCATGTTTCTACTTTCTAGGAGATGAAAATAATTTGACGTATTTGAGAAGACTATAGAAAATAATGAAAGAAGAAAAAGGGTGCATAAAATAAGAGGGGAGTTAAAATGAGATTTTGGTGTTAGGGAAGGCACAGAAGCTATAAGAATAGCATACCCGGGATTCTAAAGAGGGCCGAGCAACTATATCAGTCTTTTTAGTTCCCCAGCGAGCACCTACTACAATATTCTCTCACATTTTCTGACTAATTGCGTTTGAGTTGTTTTCAAAATCAGGAGTCTTGTACTACTTTTTGAGAAAATATGGGGGTGTGGGTGGAAAAAAATTTCCCATCTTCACAATTAAATGCAAATGAGATCAACATTCTTCCACCATTTTTTAGTACAAGGTGTAGTTCCATAACAAGGAAAAGTGGAAGAAATAGCAGGCATATACCTAGATTCAGGAACGGCCTGTGGGGCAGTCGGTGGTGCACTCCTGTCATTTCCAGTGGTGGCAAGTTCCCCGTTACTTGAATTGCTTTTACTGCTGTCTGAAGTTGAATAATTTTTCGGGATAACTTCAGGTCTCTGGGAGAACTGTACTCCAGCACTCTGACACCCCAACAAGTCAAAAAATAAGACAACAATCACTTGCAGATCTCTAAAGAATCAAGTTCATATAGCCAACAGATGTTCAAAATATGGATGACATAACAATTTGGACTAAGCAATGATTTGTTTGATTATCTTATAGCATTCGCTGCCCTATTCTAGCTAAACAGTAAGAAAATGCCGATCAGGGTTGGGTTCCGTTGAGAAGTGAGGTTAACATGAGAAGTGGTTATAAACCGCACATTAGGATGACATGCACCGGATGAATTCCTTTCTAGAGAGAAATTCATGGGAGGGCATGAGATTAAAAGAGATCAAGGGTTCAGATCCACTTCTCACTGTTAACTCAACTTCTCACACGATCCTTCGCCATGATGATCGACGGAAAAATATGTCTTTCAACAATGAAGATAATGAAGAGTCAACTATGGTTTTTTTTTTTTTTTTTTGAAACGGAAAATAATGAACACACCTAACTACCCTACTCCTAAAATCTACCCTAAATCTACACCACCACCCACGACGGGGCTCGAACCCACAACCACAAGGGAAGGGAACGCCTTAACAACACTCCCGATGCCGTTGGGCTACAAGCCCGTTGGCAAGTCAACTATGGCTTATTTATGATTCCAACAGACATAAGCTCAGACGTATATACCTACCACCAAATCATAGTATGCAGAATAGTATTGTGGAAACTTCCCAGAAGCTCCACCAAGAGATGTCTGTGTTGCATCCAGAAGAAGAAATATTTTCTCCCGCACAGGCAGATCGGAGTTAGACTGTAAAAGAAAAAGAATAACAAAAGAAAACCAACAGTTATATGCATACATCTGGATCAAATGTAACATAACAGTTGTAATTAAAAGATTTATCACACCTTTTTCTTGACTAACTTCACAAGTAGAGGAAGGATCCCAGTGTCGATCACTTGTGTATGAATTGGTTCTCCAATATTATTCATCAACACCTCTAGCAACTAGAAGAAAATGATCATGAAAAGTCAACATATATTCAGAAATATCTTAATCCTCTGAGATGTAAATGCCTATGACCAAAACAATATTTGGATCTACAGATGCTCTAAAAAAGAGTAACATGTGCATCACATTGTGCACAAACATAAATAACTCACCATAACAGCAAATAGTTGAGTATCTTTGTTCTTACTTCCCAGGCGTTTTTTGATGGCTTTAATGACATCTCTAGCTTGCCTGTACATTCAAACAGATTTTCAGGTTTTATCCAATTTTTATAATACACACTCATTTAATATAGTTATATGCAATCTATTGATCTTTTTACAATTACTTTAAGTCATTGGACCCCTATGGCCTATACCAATTGAAAACTCCTTTCAACAGAGAATGTCACCAAAAACTTCATCTATACAAGCAAGATATACATTGAGGGAAATGGCAGCATCATTAGCCACAGAGAAAGTAGCCAGAAAATAGGGTTCAGAACATGGAGGATTTGTGGTATTTTATTTAAATGCTATGAAAATTTTATGAAAAAAAATGCTTGTATATTTAACCATGAGTAAATAAAATATCTATTTTTGATACCACACTACACTTGTACAATGCACTTGCATAGGGTCCTATTTGCCACAGACACAAAGAAAAAGTGATCATACAATCAGGAGAATCTGTTTTATTTCTTCTTTCAGTCACCGAAACGAAGATACAATTTCAAGACTAAGGTTTAAGCCTAAAAATTGGCCGATTCGGGGTTTACTTGACCAGTTATAACTTAATTGTTAAAGACATGGCTTTGGAAAAGGAGCGTATAACATAACTTAGCATATTAATATTACCAACAACAAACCTATTATTTAAAATTAGTTGCTGTGGGCTAAAATGAAACCATTAACAAAGGCCAATTCTATTCATATCCCCTCATATACGAGTGGTATGCGAGTGAGAAGGGGGTATGAAATGTGACTGGTGTGAGTGAGGGGGGGTAGATTTGTGATTGGTGTGAGTGAGGGGTATGAAATATGAGTGGTATGTGAGTCAGGATTATGAATAGAAACCCCCTTAAAAATTATAAAATGGTGCAATCCAGAAAAGCAAACATAAAAAAACATAAAGCCACCACCCCCTCCCCAGGTGTCAGCACTTAAACGCTCCCTTGTGCCCTCCTATCTAATTGCAAACTCCTTAGACATACTCCACTAATTTGAGTTTCTCGTCACTTTAGAACCCAACCATGGACAACCTACACCCAATCCAAAACACAAGTCAAGGGCATGTGATATGCCTTTCTATGTGAAAATTCAACAACACGGGTCATAAATTAGTGCAAATATGAGCAAATCTAAAAAATGCCGAGTCATGTAAAATGCACATGCTTTTCGGTAGATCAGAGGCCCACTCAAAAGAGTAGTGAATATGCAGAAAAAATAAAAGTAAACAAATGGCAAAAGGTGCAAGGCAGTAAAGCAAGCACATTTCCAATTCTAGAGGTAGACAAAAAAAGTCAATAGAAAACCACAAAAAGGACAAAATTAACATAAAAGCTTTAAAGAAGGTCCAGATCTCTCAGCCTCATGAGGTGTAGGGTGTGCTACTCCATTTTACCCTAAAGTGTGCCAACCTTATGCTGTACAGAGCTAAGTTAGGCATCTTCTGTTTCCTGGGGTAGAACTCCATAGACATTTAGGGGCCATTTACCAAACGCTTATCGGGTAAGTGCCTCGCGGATCACTTACCTTAGTGGGCGAGCATGGCAAAGACCGAGAATCTTACCCACTAAAAGGCATGATAGTAACGATTAACAAATGTTCTTACCCGGTAAGTGAGGAAGTGTCTAGTTACCAGGTCAGCGCTTACCAGGTAAGAGGCACACAAACAATCCATCTTGGCCAATAATGTTACCCGACAACATAAGTCCGGTAAGCATTTGGTACATGGCCCCTTACTCTCCTCTTATCTTGGCATGCACATTAAATTTACATGCGGCCTTATAGACATCTTTCTAGTTCTCATATACTAATTTTGCAGATCTTCATTCCCATGTAGAAACAAACACTCCATATTTATAAGCAACATTTTCCTCAACAATCTTACAACAAACATGGAGACTAGTTGGTATAGTCAAATAAAGTATGCTTATCTTGTCTTAATTAACCTGATGTGTAGAGAAAAGAGAAATTTTGGCCTGGACTAAGCTAAGGCAAATATATAAATATATCTTCATTGACACCCCTTTACATCTGGTAAGTAACTGACACACAGATACAACGACAAGAATTATCTCAAATAATCTGTGAGTGCACATAGCAAGATAGGTATAGATACCGTAGTAAAATGACAAAGTTATTATGTATGTGTGCATGCAAGAGAGAAAGGTGAAGCTTAACATCATGTCTGTAAAAGTTTGGCATGAGTACCAAATAGACCCATTTTAAGATATTCCTAAGCAACGCACCCGGAAGCAGAAAGCTAAGCTTTGACTTGTACCTCTGATCACGTGTGACTAATTCACAAATTTCGATGCTTTTTGTCCAGTCCATTTCCGTTAGCTTATCGTTTGTTGCCGCATTAACAAGTTCGGCTGCCATGTCTAACGGTATCTGAGGTCAATAACAAGCAATTAAGAAAGTTTGCCACTTACCATCTTTAACATATGAGAAATACATACATATATAAAAGAAAACCAATCATAAGAACAATGCTGAGTAGTTTGCCAGATAGTATCAAGTTGATACACTTTGACTTGCAGAATTTGACCGCGTACACAAACAAATAATTTAAATCCTGTAGTAAACTCTCAGGTTAAAGAATCATTCATGCAACTAGATATAAGAGAAAGAAAGCTACATCCGAGATAGTAAATTTTGAAATAATGTGATCTAATCATTTCCTTGCGTGATCTTTTGTCGTAAAACAAGAAATGAGTTGTAGAGCTGCCAGAAATATATAGAATTAAGTCGATCAAAATACATCCCCGACTTCTCAACGAAATCGCTACAAGTTCCATGTTGCTTTTTTAGAAAGATTATAATAGCAACTTTTGAATTTAGGTATCGCCTACTGTTTGTGGAAGATCATAAACTAAATAGACATGTTTACACTTAATTATGTATCCTAATAACAAGCAAAATGAAGC
The DNA here is from genome assembly GCA_030169165.1 of Centaurea solstitialis. Classification (NCBI taxonomy): domain Eukaryota; kingdom Viridiplantae; phylum Streptophyta; class Magnoliopsida; order Asterales; family Asteraceae; genus Centaurea; species Centaurea solstitialis. The sequence continues at coordinate 94,164,494 of CM058042.1, forward strand.
TTGAAATAGTAGGCAAATCTGCATTTCCCTGATAGAAATCTTACTTTAAAGGTAATTCAATGAAACCCTTCATTTGCAACTTCCTCCTTAGTGTGTTGTGAGTATGTTTTACGAAAAATTGCAGAAATCATGCTAAGATAAGTAGACAAACATATATAGAGATTTATCTATGAACTCTATAGACCAAAACACTAGAGAAGAAAAAATTTCACTACAAACAATCTGGTATCACAAAGTTACAGAAAAAGTGGCTCAAGCTCTAGGAGAGCAATCTGATCTCTAAGACAGCTGAAAAAATAAAAAGTGATCAAACAGTACATAAAGCTACCAGCACAAAACCTCCTTTTTTTTCACCTTTGGGTCACCAAAAAGTTCAATTCAGGACAGATAATAAGTCACCTCTGTGGCCCTAATTAAAAACATACTTAAAGTTGAATGAAAATGAAACCACACTTGAAGGTAGGGTACCGTACGGGGTAGGATGTACGACCTGTCCTCTACCCTAAGAAGTAGAGAAGTTGTTTACTTTACTACCCCGACGTTTCAAAAAGTTGTGGAAAATCAATGGACTCGAAGATGAAGTGAGTTATGATCAAATAACCTTACGAGAACATACAATCAAGACATGTTATCATTGATTTAGAACATAGCTCGCAGTATGTTCATTTTATCACTTTATAACTATTTCCTTCCCTATAATATATTACATGATTCACAACCCAACTAGCATTGGTTGCTTCTCATGTCAAGTGGACCTGAATATCGTCAAATTATCTTGGAAAACGACTTCTCTTTCAAAGTTTCAAATAGGTTTTGTTAGCTGGTTTTCCATATCCATCCAATAGGTTTGTTGATTAAAGAAAAAACTAAATTTTCAGAAGAAATCCATAAGCTCATGTAACACCATTAGTTCGGTTTCTGACCATGAAGCAACATCCAAGCACATCCCTATCCAATATCCATTTGAGAGTTTACAGCTAACATCATCCTATTAACGAGCTGGAGCTTTGTTAAAGATATGTTAATAAGGTGCCTTAACTATAGGTCCAGCTACCACAGTCATTTAACAATTGCAAGATCCATGATCAATAAGTTCTTGATGACCTTTCTGCACCCAATTTCAGTTTGTATAGGTCAAAAAGCCAATTAAACCAAATTAAATGTTAGATAACCCTAAAACCTCAACCACAAGCAGATGACTACGTTAAAAAAGCACAAAAATTCATCAAAACAAGCACCAATCGCATACTCTCTCTACTTCTCATCTCTTTTCCTCCCTCCTTTCCAGAAATTAAAGCTTTTACTGATCAGCTTACAGTTCGATGTCATATTGTTATTGTTCATACAGATTTAGTAAGTTTTGGATATCAAAAACACCAATTGATGTACAGCAAGTACCAGAAGTAAACAACAATATCTATATCAAATTAAGCATAAATCAAACTGTTTCATCGCTACAGCCAAACATCAACCAATAAAGTACATGAAATCAAATCTAATCACATAACTTTGTGATCGATTAATCAACCAGGAACACAGTTACAAATCACAAATCAGAGTTAACGAATCTATAAGAAGGATACCTTCCAAATCAGCAAAAAATCAGAAGAGATAAAACCAATTGGAAGGTGCTAAAACCCTATGATCGCTTCAACATTCAATAATTCAGTCATCAATAAGTCTCCAATAAGTCTCCAATTGGGGAAAAGGGGGGGCTATAGAGATAGATAGATACAGATAGATATAGATATAGATATAGATATATAGAATATATATGGTGTGAAAAAAATAAAGAGGTGAAAAATGAAATGAAATGAAGGGGGCACGAGGGTGTGTCTTCTGAAATACACACTCACTGACACACTGGATACAGCCAGCCAGCACAAGTAAAGCACTGATGCTGCTGTCTGTCTCGCTACCGTCACCTGCGGGTTATTTTATTTCACACGCGTCCTTTTCACGCTTTTCCTTTTTCCCTTTTCTTTTTTTTCCTTTTCCTTTTTCTATTTTTCTTTTGTTATTCTGTACTGCAGTGCATACACCCACGCGACTTTCCCGATTTCCGCAACCTTTTTTCGGATGACTGGTTTGAGTGGTTTCCGGTTTAATCTAGGAGTGTAATTGACACGAGCTGAAACAAAGTTGTGTCAAGCTCGAGCTCGATTCAGTTCTAATACTCGAAGTTTGAAATTTGACTCGAGGTCTGAGCTTTAATTGTCAAGCTCGAGCTTGACTTGAATAAATACTTGAGACTTTCGAGCTCGACTTGGATAAAATCCAATTAAATAAAAGACGTCAATATCATATTTATAAATCGAATTGGGAATGAAGTAGAAATATGTTTAGGGTATATATATGTGACGGCTAGAAAGTGGGAAGGAACTTTGTGTGCACGAAGAAGATGTTAATGATGAGAGAGAGATGAACTTTGAAATTATCTTAAAGATTAGTTAAATTTTACATAATAAATACCGTTATTATCTTCTAAAATTATCTCACCAATTAATAGTTTTAACTATCTTAAATAAGTGGACTAGAATGGATCTCACGAATCTTACATATTTAAGAGTTCTCAAATGATTAAGCCCATATTATATATATATATATATATATATCAGGGACGAAACTACCGAGGTTCTCACGGTGGCACGTGCCACCGTATTTTTCGTCAAACGAGAGGTAAAAAAATTAAGTGTGCAACCGTATTATTTTGAATAGTGTCATGTATTATTTTGAAAACTTTAAGAGGTGTACCAAAAACCCATCAAAATCCCTCAAGATAAACCAAAAAACCAAAAAGTTTTCTTAAAATAAACCGAAAAATTCTCTCAAAGTCAACTAAAAACACAAAAAATTATCTCGAAATCAACTAAAAAGTCAAAAACTTATCTTGAAATAAATAAAAAAAAAACAAAAAAAAAATCTCTCGATTTAACCATAAAATCAAAAGGTTCACTAAAACAACTTAAAAAATCTCTCAAAATCAACCAAAAAAAATATTTTTTTTTCAAAATCAATCAAAAATTTAATTATTAGATACCACCAATTAAAAAATGTTTTGCCCCGTCCCTAATATCTATATGCACTCAAAATATAGGACGACTATGTCATATGAACCAAATAATTAATATCGATTTTCGCATGATTTAACACCCATTTTTTGTGCATGTAAATTGTAACCCAAACAAACATAAACTACAGCGATTCAAAAGCCATTGGCCCATTAGTCAGTTTAAGGTTAAAGGGCAAGGCTAACATATAAACTTTGGGCTATTTACTTACTTCATAGCTCATTCATAAGCGTAAGGGCCCAATTGTTTGATGGGCTGGACTTAATCCATAACAATCAGCCTAATATTTGTAAAATCGTTACAATATCATGAAAAAGTGATTTTGAGTTCTCTTTAAGGAAGGAAAAATAGCTTCTCATTGAAAGTCAACAAAAATTCTTTTTGATCACATTCCCCTTTCATCCCGAATTAGTCACAAGAGATGAACCCGCACCAAATTTCATAACAACCCCGACAAAAGTTCTTATCGTTAGACCTTATGTAACTTTTGTCAGCTAAACAAACAACATCTGCGAGATTTTATTCATTTTGGACTTATTTACGTAATAAGAATATATTACCATACAACCTTGATATATCACACTTAAAAGTAAAGTATAAGGGTCGCAAATTTGAACTCTACCTCAAATAATAAAACAAATATTTTCGTAAAACTTTGTGTAATAATAATGCTTGCTAAACAGTCTAGACCAACAAACACCATTTTGGAGTTTTTCCAAATATCACTTTTCGGCATCATAACAGAACATCCACCTGACTAATTACCTATCTTTTATTCTATATGGGCGGTCCACCAATTATTTTAGGTTTTATTCTTAGTTATCATTTCACTCAAGAAACACAAGAGAATTTAGTAATATAAAAATCTAAAATGGAAAAATGAATAAAAGATACATGTTTCTAGAAGGTAGAATGATACAAAGTTTTCTAACATACTAACCACAAGTCATCATCACATCCTTTTGTTTAAATAATTGTTATACAAAACACACATATATACACATGTTGCACTTATATATACATATATCAAGAGGAATATCAAGTAAATAAAGGTAAGCAATATGGGTTAAAAAGGAAATATAAAGTAATGAAGGGGTAGAAAACATGGTTGTATTTAACTATTTATATATAAAAGAATGGAATATGGAAAAGAAAAAGAAGTCAAAGGAAGGAAGAGAAGAAAACAAAAAATAGAAAAACAAAAAGTCTGTGGTTGGTGGTGGGTCAACAACCTACCTACCTATCACCTACCCACATTCTCTCTCTACTTCTTCTACCACTCAATTTGAAATTAATTCTTTATTATCCATTTAGAAATAAATATATAATGATTTCAAAAACTATTTTCAAAATATATATGTAAGAGTAAACAACGATTTTAGTCCTTGTGGTTTGATGTTTGTAAAGGTTTTTGTCCTTGTGGTTTAATATTTGCTTTTATTGTCTTTCTAGTTTTCAATTTATTTTCATTTTTGTCCGGGTATCTAACGTCGTTAAGAATACAGTAAAAAGTCTTTCAGAAATTATATATTTAGGGAATTTGTACTAATGACTTAATCAGTTTAATGGCTGAACTGGCTTATTCGCACAAACATTTCATGTTGTTTACTTATGGCTTAATCATTTATATTGGAGCTTATTCGCACAGCAGGCTTGGGGCTCTTGTCCCCATTAAGCCAAACTCTTGACAATAGTACCCCTTATTAAAAAAAAGCCTTTTAAGAAGGAAAAAAAAAGAACCCTCATATTCACACCTCTTTCTCTTTCTTCCTCCCTCGCTTCAACTTTCCAGCCACCACAAATTGTTCGCCGGCGGCCCTGCTTTCCTTCAGTTGGTGCTCTCCGGCTACCATATCTTGCCGCTGCCGCTGCTCTTTGGCCACTACAGTTCATCGTTGCCGCTGCTCTCCGACCCACCACCGGTCATTGCCGTTGTTGTTCTCCTTCTAGCGAGGTTTCCGGCAGAAGATGCGACCTTGGACCTTCTTTCCGGCGACCTGTTGCTTCAAATGATAATGAAGAGGATCGATCAAATTTCGAGTTCTTCTTATCTTCGGCAACCTGATGCTTCAGATTTGGAAGTTAGCAACAACTAGAAGAAGAAGAAAGATGAAGTCATTTGGGTTCTTTTTGCTTCTTTTTCGGTTTTCTTTCAACGATTTTGTAGAATTCTTTTTCATTTTCTTCCAATATAGTTGTGGAATTGTCTTTGATTTTCTTCCGATATTGTGATAAGGATTTGGAAGATTTTTTTACCATTTGTTGATGCATTGGTATTCACATATTCTTTTATTAAAAAAAACAAATAAAAACTTATTGAAAACGATATAATTTATATTGGAGGTAAATCTGTTATTTTTGTTATTCTGATCGTTGATTAAAAAAAAACAGCAAACAATAACATAAATCTATCCAAACAGACGACATACATAATTTAATCAAAAATTTGGTAAACAGCCTCTTAGTCTTTCTAGTCTATAGGTATTAAGTATTTATTTTTAAATTTTCAATAAACTTGGCATTTATATATATTTAATAAACACAACAACTAATACGTATTAAACAAAATAACTTTTTTTTTTCTCGGATTCTATAGCACTTATTTAAATGATAATCTTAGATATATAAAAAATTTAAGATTTCGACCAAAAACTTGAAAAGAAAAACATTTATTTATCAATAAATTTTAATTTATAAATTTTATTTCAACCTAAAACTTGAAGGAAAAAATACATCGTTTGTTACAATAATTTAATTTAAGCATTTCATATATGATATTAGTAATATTTTTCTATTAATTTCATTTAATTATAAAAAAGGATTTCATTTACTATTAATTGTATCTTATTAATATAATAAATGATACTTTATTTAATTTTATAAAAAGATATCATTTACTATTAATTATATGTTATTAATATAATACATGATACTTTTTCTTTCAAAATTCTCTATAGAATTCTCTAAATATTAATAGATTTTGTTCATTGACAACACCCCCCCCCCCCCCCCCCCCCCCCAACAACAAAACTACTTTTATTACCAAACAAAGGTCCAAACGATACAGAACATTACAAGATACAACAAGAAGGTCCCCAACCAGCTAAGGGAACCAAACAAAAGCGACCAATTTACAAGAGGTAAATTGTCTGGACACAAAACCAAAAGTAAAGATTGGGAGTCAGGCCGTTGCACGAAAAACTTCAGCAAGAAAAAGAAGACAAAACACAAAAATAGCAATCGATCTAAGCTACAGTCAAGTCGAACTAGATTGCAGACCAGTCGATCTGGTCGAACCGAGCAACAGCCAAGCTTTATTAACTTATTTAAGCTTTTTATTAGTTTAAATCAAAATATGAAGAAGTTTAATATGATTAGAGGAAAAAACCAACCTTATATTTATACAAACTGCTTATTTTTATTAAATGAACTTTAATGTCATTATTCCATATTTTTCATTAAACCTTTATCTTTTGTTAATTAATTAAATTTGTTTAAATATAAATGTATATGTGTTATACATATATGTAGTACTAAAATATACAGAAAGAGAAAAGAAAATGATACAATATATTTTAAATATCAAATTTATTGAAATTTAAAAATAAGTATTTAAAACTTATATATATTATAAGAACTAAATATGTAACTTCTAAAAAACTCTTTAACGGTATTTTCAATGACATTAGATGCAGAGACGAAAGTAGAAGCAAAATGGAAACCACAAAAACGGAAAAAAAAGTGTTTAAACCATAGGGACGAAAACTGTTATAAACATCAAATCACAGGTATGAAGATCATAGTTTAAGATTAGAAATCATTAATAATGTTTGGTTTAAGGACCATTTATTTGAACGTTGTGTTATTTTTTATTATTAAGCATAACAAAGATCAATAATCTTATTTAATAATAGACATTATAAAAGTTGATAATCTTATCTAGTAAATAGAAAAAGATTCTTACATCTTCAATATTTACAAGATAAAAAAAAAGTAGTAACATTTTTCTTTGAATAGCTTTGCCTCAATAACATTTATAACTAAAAATATTAACTGATAAGATAAATGAAAACTATAACTTATATTAGTAATATTTTTAAAACGATTTAAACCAGACATAATTAAATATCAAGTAATAACATATGAAGATTAAATTAATTTAGTTATTTTATTTTCATTGTTTTCCTTGTGTAAAGGAAGTCCTTATTCTTGACTTTGGTTTTTTATCATAACAAGAGGAGTAAATTACGCCTTTTGTCCCCGGGGTTTATCAAGAGTTGCAATTTTCATACCTATAGTTTCAAAACTACAATTTTCATCTTTATAATTTATTGTTATGTTCGTTTGTAAAGCTAACTTCAACCTTTAAGTAGGAAAGACATAAACAGTCAAAAGTTGTAAGTCATAAGAACTAGAAAAGTAATAAGTAGTCATTATAAGAACAAAAACAATTATAAATTATAAAACATAAAGAATGAAAATTCTAATTTCAGAAGCATAGACATAAAAACAACAATTTAAAAATGACATCTTTGGTTTAATTATTTGGAAAAATGACTTTTATGTACTATACAAATTGTTAGTTATTGCTTCTTCAAACTCACTATTTTTTGGCCTAACACTTGTTTGGTGTCGATATGTCTCTCAAGTTCAAGCGGTGCCGCTTTTAAGAAGGCATAAGCGGTTAGTGTATGTGAGCTCGGGAATGTGACCTACTTTTGTGACACTAGACGTGATGAACCAATATAGGTTTAGAGATGATAATTCTTTTGTAATCTTACTTCTGTTTAAGAGATTAGGTTAGTTGGTTGTCATTTATTTTTTTCGTCACATTATAAACATGTAAGTAACTGGTGTTTGTTATTTTCTATTTTTTTTAAAAGAGCTCATGCTTTGGCATTTTAATTACTATATTTTCATTTTTGAAAAGTTTTTATCTGTCTTAATTTTTAGGGTGTTACAAGGACGACGTCCAATACAAAATGCACATCACTAATTTTGGTAAATCATAGAAACAAAAAATATAATTCACTCTTTTACTTTTTGGATTTTTAAAGAAAAAAAGATGAATTCATTTTCACCTTTTTCTTTCTTCTACCTAAACAACAACCCTCCCCCCATTTTTTCTTCTCCTCTTTTATAATAACAACCGAAATTCATGACACTATAAGACTATTTTCACTTCAATTATTTTAAAAACACTATCTTCAATTCAATTATTAAGAAAACACTAGAGATTATAAGACTATTTTCAATTCAATTATTAAAAAAACACTATCTTCCGTTCAATTATTAAGAAAACACTAGAAAATATAAACTTGTTGAATAAATCAACTTTACTATTTTTATTAAAACACATCAGCTATAATATGCAGTTATTTTCTTTAATTAAGGAATGTTATCACTTGATTTGTAAAAAAATTTAATTAGTAAAGCATTTTTGAAACCAAGGTGAGCATTTTTCTAATTGATAAACATTATAAATTTCAAAATTTGCACATGTAATGTAAGTTTTGTTGATCAATACAAATGTTTATAAAAGCTATAGCAAAATTATTCATTTATATAGATACCTTATATATGTATATTTAAGTTTCATTGACCTAAATTTTAGCAAAAGTATTCACAATATCATTTATGTTGTTTTTTAATGAAAATTAAAATGATTTAAATGTAATCTACAAAAAAATTTAGTAAGTTAAAAAAATTAATTAATATATAGCAATATAGAAAATAAATATAAGAATAATATTCGATAAAAAGAGGCCAACTTTTTGACCTCTATTTTGTAATATAGTAAATGGTTAGAGTAAAAAAGACATATTTTTGTATTTTTAGTCATGGAGTGAATATGCTTAAATGATAGTTCCATCCATAGAACCAACCAAATAGAATAAATACACCATCAAATACCATATTGAAATACAAACAAAATATCAATAATTCATAAATCAGAATCAAAAGTGAAACAAACGTGAAAGCTAAATAAAACAAAAACTTAATATCCAAACCCTAAACTCATATTTAAAAAACGTAAACTCAAAATAAATCAAAAACTAAAACTAAAATTAGAGAAATTGCAAACTTAAAGCCAAAATATTAAATACAAATCAACACTGAATAAATGAGAAAAACCCAAAAACATCATTTTTCAATTTGAAATCTAAGTAAATCAAATATATGTGAATCAAATGTATTTTCATTAACTAAATATAAAAATACTGATTTTGATTCAAAATATCATTTTCTTAATCTTTTTTCTTCTAAATATTTAATTTTTTTTTTGAGCGGCAAAGAAAGGAAGGCAAGAAGGAGAGTTTCAGCTAGGCCATCACCCTCAACAAACCAACCAATTTATTAAAAACAACCAGCAAGGAGCTAGCACAGGGAAGTACAAGGAAAGAAATAGACGCAACGCGACCAAAAAAGAAAAAAACTAGCCTCAAGGCTTGGAAAACCAAGTATCCAAATTTAATTAAGTATTAAACATTTTTTTAAATATAGGTCAAATTATATATTCTAACTATTTTATAACTATATATATTTGATGTGAAGTCGACTAAATATAGAAGGTCTAAAAGACTAAAACCAACATTGAACATGACTTTGGATTATATAATGGAAACGACAAGGGGGTTAAAGTGTCATTCTCAAGGAAATAAGTGTCAACCCACCATCTTAAAATCCATCATGCAAAATTGAGTGAATTACATTTTTGTCCCTTGTTTATGTTTCTTTTTTTTTCGTACACGAATTCAAAAAAGTACACAAGTGGTCAATAAATCGTGCTTTTGAGCTCACATCAAATAGATGAGACTTAGTTAAGTCCATCATTTACCCTTATGTGAGGGGCCTTTTGATCTTTTTATCCATTTTCATCCTCCACCTCATGTAACTTCATAGTTCATATTAAAAAACCTAAATAAATAAAACCCATGCTTAATACCAATATTCCACCCTCCACCATCGCTGCTAATTGCCTATCGCCACCATCATCAGCCACAACCACCATTCATCACCTCCAATCATCGTCAAACATACATATCCAAAGTTTAAAAAACCAAAACAATAACAAAGAAATTTTCTTAAATCATTCGAAGATGAACAAATCTGAATCTGATTAGGATAAACATGCATGGATAAGAAAAAAACCATGAAAAAGATCATTCAAGTAAACAAAACCTAATTACGATGAACATGAACAAGAAAAACCTAAAATCATTTAAAAATGAACATGATTACATGAACATAACCAATAATTGACTCCACTTTTACAAATCTAATTCATACAAAGAACCTAAAGAATCTAAATATGCATCCGATTGAAAAGCAAAAGCTCTAAATCAAACCCCTATATCTCTCACTACATTTGAATGTAGATTTTTACATAATAACTCAAGTGTGAACCTTGGGTTCGAAATTACTTGAACAAAACCCTACATTTGAATTATGTGATCTTCATCTTCTATTGTCTCATTTATATCTTACATCTGAATCTTTGAAAATTAAGACCATCTAATTCGGAAACCAATCAACTAAATTTGAATAGTTCATAAAACAAAATTTTACAACAGCTATGAGGAGGGGAGGAGGTTCAAAGAGGTGTGAGTAGAGAGGTATGGGAGCCGATTTCGCTAAGTAACGAAGAGGGGAAAAGGCGTCGATCGAAAGGCACAGGGCTGAATTTGTCGAAGCTACCAATAAGGGGAAAAGGTTCAAAGAGGTGTAGATTGAGAAAGGTGCCGATTTCACCAAAGCTACCAAGAGGGGCATAGGGTTCATGGAGGCACAAATTGAGAGGATGAGCACAAATTAATTTGACGATATTGTTTCCGTTTTGTTTCTATACTTCATATATATATATATATATAGGGTTAAGTTATTTTGTTAACCCATTAATTTGTGTTAACCGTGTTAACCATATAACAACCGTTGATCATTTCAATCAATGGTTAAGATTGATTTCCTAAATTAGAGGGAAGTTAATTAAATCCAAAAATAAAGGAGGTTGGCCCACATATGCAGGAAAATAGGGAAAATAAAGAAATCCTATTGGTTCATTTTTGATTAAGAATAAGAAAATGTAGAAAAACCAAAATGTCTGTCACGTAACATATGATGGACTTAACAAATCTTCATCAAACGATTTTAGTGGAAGGGATCGATTTGGGCTCCAAATACGATGTTTAGACCATTAGTTTACTTTATGAATTTTAGGGACGAAAATTGAAAAAGGTGGAATAGACGTGGAACCAAAAATATAATTCACTCTACAAAACTCAACAAAAATATCTAAATATTGTTTTGAAAATATTTTTTTCATAATAATATGAATAAAAACTTAGGCAGTCAAGTTATTAGCTTTATGTAATCATTTCTTATAACCACGATTAATTAACTAGACTATGTGATAAGAATTAGATACCTACAAAACAAAGAGTAAAAGATTTTGAATTATGTTCTAAACTCATCCATAATGTATGACCTTTTCATTAAGTTTTTTCATAGCTTTTTCTTTACGCTTTATTACCACCTCAACAACCTAAAAACTTCTACATACTTTTACTATGTGAAAAATCACATCCAAGCTTTTTCAGAATTTTCAGGGTCCCACCATTTTAACTTTATATCATTTATATTCTTATTTATAAAAATAAATACAATAAAATTATACAAATACTTATTTATTTATATCAAGAAAATACTATTATATTAATTATGTATTTATTATACATAATTTTTTTTAATATTTTTATAAAATATATTTTATAAATAAAACTAAATTAAATCATACTTTAATTTAATATTTTTATTAATATATACTAAAATTTAAATATGAAAACTTTATATAAAAAATATAACTGATTTTACGAGATTTTTATAAAGTTCTATAAAGTTAAAATAAATTAAATACGAAAAACCTCTGAAAAAGCAGGTCGTGCAGTTACGACCTATGACGCAAAAACCAACGAAAAACCTCATTTGAAAAATCTTTACACTATGTGAAAAACCTCAAAGTGAGATTTTTGTGTTTTGAAAAACCTCTGGAAAAACCTATGAAAAACTCCTGAAAAACTACATTCTGGATGCTCTAAGACATTCTTTTATAAAGACAAGTTAGGTTATTTTTTAAGTAGTTGTTTGGATACACATAATTAATATTAATTATTAATAATTTAATTAAATAATAGTAAACATTAACGAGTCGTTCTATTGTACAACCCATATTTAACGTGAAACCGATGCAAACCTATAAATTTTATAAAATTCTATAAAAACATTTTCATAATCATGAACTTTTCATATATTTCATATTTCCATAATCATTGATTTTTCATATATTTAATATTAAATATGGAAACGTTTAATAGAATTTTATAGGATTTCACAGGTTGCACAAATTTCACGTTAGATATGGGTTGCAAATGATTTTCACTCAACATTAATTATTAATATATTAATCTATAGTAACTAGAAATTATTGTTATTATTATTAATTATCTGTTATTATTAATAATTATTAACTATTTATAATTGTTATTAAATTATTTTTTAATTGTCATTCAATATATTTAGTTATTAAAAGTAATTATCATTCAATATATTTAGTTATCAAAACATTGGTAGCCTAATGGTTGGTAACATCCTTGGGAGAGACAACAAATGACATTCCTGTCTACCCGGGTATGTGGTGAGCATGTGGCGATACCCCGACCATTGGTCGGCTTTTGGGTCGGCCAATGGTCGTCGAGGATTGCTCGGGTCCCCGTATGGATCCCAGATACCTCGTCGACTTTGTGTGAGGACGTGTGCTTGAGTTATCTGCCGTTCAAAAAAAAAATGTAACAATTCTAAAATTGTTCATGTAAGTTACATAAAGTTAAAGTTATTTTATTTTTCATATATAAGATAATTATGCTAAATATTTTTAGTAAAATATTTTTTAATAATTAACCATATTTAAAAAAACATTAATTAATTAAGATATGTGAGATTAACTAATTTTACTTTATTCATATTATACGTAATGGTTATTTAAAATCACATATACTTTTTGTCAAACATATATATATGTGTGTATGTTGTAACCGAATACATTTTCAAGTTATCACTTTTATTCATTTTACATTTTTCATCTCACTTATAAAATAGTTATTATCAAACATGATTTATTTATTAGTTAGCTCAACAACTAACTTATCATTTATTGATTAGTTTATCAGCTAGTTTGTACCTAAAGATAAGATAATAACTTGTTGTCAAAAAACAGACGTCTTCTATCCCGTTAATGTAATAAGATGCATCGCATTTTTTATATATACTTTAGATTTATTTTAATTTAAGTTCACATTATCTCTCCACTAATGTGTATTCAAATGAGTGCCAATTTGAGACTAAGAGATAGGTAAAATATAAGTTCTAAATGGAAATTTATCTATTGAGAAATAGAGTTTATGGTTACATAAAAAGACCCTTAAATGAACTATAAAGATAATAGGTGGCTTATTGGAACGTCGTGAATGTATAAGTTCATCTTTACATAACCATAACATACACGGGTCATCGTCATCATTTAAAATCCACCGGGGCATGCTTACCTTAAATGCATTTATCATTCTATTACTATATATAGACGAGTCATCGTCATCATTCAAAATCTACCGACATCTGCTTACCTGAAAAGCATTTACCATTCTATTACTATATATAATAACCATCATTATTCAATACTTCCTGACACGACTCGACCTCAAAACTATTACCACCGGTTGGACATCTAGACTACATATTATATAGTAAATGAAAACGCTATAGAGAAAAGAAAGAATTCGACGTTTCTGGTGAAACTCACAATGAGGTAATGAAGGACCCCACAACCTTATAAGTCGCTTGTTGTATTTGGTTTCTGCTTTGTTGCCGTAATTTGCATCACCTTCAAGATTGCTTCATTAGGACTTTCAAAAACATAGAGATCTACTAGCGCATATTTCTATTGTTAGTGATGCTCAAAATCATGATTTCAGTGTCCCAGACGTTAAAAGATGATGATGATGATGATGGCAATAGGGTAAAAACAATGGATAATATTCTTCTAATAGTTACATTGAGATGTGGTAAAAAAGGGCTATATAACAAATTAATTAAAGCTTGCTTTATAATCACTACATTTTAAAGAGTTGTATCTATGGTTTTTTATGAGTTTTAACCAATTCCCTTTCCCTTACAATTACGTAGATGTATATGATTGGTATCATGGAATAAAGTGTTAGGTTTCTATCATACTTTTGTAACCATAGAATGCAACAGAAATTTAATAAAATGTTGGTCACGAGAGTAAATAGTAGGTTTTTCTAAATTTAAAATAATAGTTGGATCCAATGATACATTTAATTAAATAATCATATACCATATGGTGTTTTGGGATTGTACCTTTCTGTGGAGTCAACAATGATCTGACAAAGCTCTTCGAAGTGAATATAGACATCCTTAATTGGTATCCAAACATGAATACATATAGTTGCATGTGGTACTAGCCATAAAGAAACCATAATTCTAATATGTGTGTTTTATATTGAAAACCAAATCTAGAAATTTAATCACTTAGAAGTTAGAATTTGATTTTGATATCATAGATAACATAACTCAAATAAGATTCAATTCATAATTATCTAAAACATTCATAATTAAGTTTATTTACAAATAATACTATGTAATTATCATAATTACATTTCATTATGTTTTGTAATTATTTTCAAAATAATTATTTAAATGTCAAACTTCACTTTTTCGGGTTTCTTTCTAATTGAAGCAAATACGTTCTTTTGTATGTGATCTTAAAGTTTACATACTCGTTAGCAGTGTTTATGTATGACACTTATCATGGACATATAATAACTTACACAAAGGAATCCAAAATGTGACATGCAGTTATGTCATTTAGAAAATTGGTTGAATCTAGGTACTAATTCGATAATAGATGAGAAATGATGGGGGTATATGCATGAATGTTCTATTATAAGGTTAAAACTGCAAAAAGCAAGAACCTCAAGGACTTATAATTAACAAATTCATAGAAAACAGAAGTGGTTATAAAGGAATTGGTCATACTTTGTTCAATAGGCCCCACAAGTAATCACCATATGACTCAAAACAATATCTCAAACTTTTGTGGTATGTGGTGTTATCAATATCTTTTAGTACAAAAAGTTAAAAGATAAATCGTCTAAACATATTAATCAAACAAATTACTTTTTGTTTTCTTTTTTTGAATATGCATCTTCACAATAATAATATCTATAAAAACAAGTGCATAAGTTAAGTTCCGGTGAGATCAAGTTTTTTTGGTGAGACCGGTGAGACCAACATATTTTACTTGAAACTTCACATCAAAACATTTGTAAAGGTAAAAAAAATTGAACATTCATCGTTAAAACATACTAAAAAACACTATTGGGAAAAAAAATTCCAAAAAAAGGTTAAAAAACGAAACCTTCACAGCAGTTCTTTTTGTGAAGGTTTGCATTATATATATGTAACCTTCACACAACTTGAGCTGTGAAGGTTACGTTTTTTAGCTTGTTTTCGATATTTTTTTGCATCGAAAGTGAATTTTAGGTCTGCGTATTCTTGTTTTATGTACATTCACGGTGTTTTTTTGTGAAGTTTCATACGTTAGGTATTGGTCTCACGCGGTCTCACGGTAACAGCTTGGTCTCACATGATCCTAAGTCACAAGTGCATATTTCACATCTATATTATTTATTATTCATCTTCCTAAGCATAGCACAATTGTTTTTGATATGGTAACGCGGTATACTTACATGACAAGCGAATGTTTGAATTTGATAGGCTAGGGATTGAGCTCGTTGTGAGCACGCCATTCTTGACCCAACTACCTAGAAGAAGAGGCATACAAAAACTTGGCCAACTAAATCTGATATAACTCAACTTGAAAAGCTACTTGATAAGTCTTAAACATTGATCATATTTTCTATTAGAGATATTAGTGTTGCTTTTGATCCTCATATTCCTTGAAAAGTTGAAAGTGCCTGCTTAGCCATTTACATAATTGTACCACAATTCCATCCATAAATTTAGTTTCTGTATGTAAAAATCTTCAACCTTTTTTTGATGTTGGTCTAACCTTTTCTGTGCTCCCCATGTAACATAAGACGTCAACTAACCGGTAGTGATAACTAAGATTGTTTAAGTATATTGCTACCAACGACGGAATCCATGATATTTTTTTTCCGAGCATATCACACATTTATGATAGATCAAATACTCGTAAAGTCGCCTAACATGTTTTTAGCTGAATCCCACTATTTTGAGTGAATTTTTAAGTTACTTCGTTGATTTTGAGAGATTTTTATGTTTTTTGGTCGATTCGAAAAAAATTCTTAGTTTTGTAGTTGATTTCCAAGATACATTTTCTAATGTTTTTGGTTAATAAGTTATTTATTGAATTGGGTTAAGTTATTTATTTAAATATTTATATATATAGCAAACAAGGGTTGTTGGAGAAACAAATTTTTATTTATATAAAAGTCATATAATGAGGATGAGGTTGAGTAGGTGGATATATGGTGGATTGATTCTAGAAGAGGAATCTTGTTAAAAAGAAAGGTCACAATATTTCCTTACTTTTTAAAATACTGCTTACCTCTACCTTTTATTTTATTTCTAACTAGGTTTTTTGCCCCGCTTTGCAGAGGAGAAGGGAGGTTATAGCGAGATAAATCAACAAAAAAAAAAGTTGAAATGTAACATAAATCGATAGGACAATTATTACGTAAGCAACGTTTCGTTATTAACCCATAAAATAAAATCTCATGAGAAAATATAAAATCGAAATCACGTTAATATAACTTTTGTTGTGGTCAATATCTCTTGTTCAAATATAACGATTAAAATTAGGATGATTATTTTTGAATTTCTAGAAGCTTAAACCCCCCAAAAAATCACCTTTCTATTACGAAACATATTTGTATAACATTCTTTGATTTTTTTCATAGACCTACATAACATCGAATACATTTGGGTAAGTTTAAAATTTTATCAAACATGTGATAAATACTAATAAAAAACATAAGGTCTTTTTTACCAAATATTTGTCACGAATAAAAGAACATTTGATTAGAAACTAACAATACCAATCTAATTAGAAGTGTCATGAAAATTGTATTTTATTTTTTGTTACATGTTGTATATCTTTCAAATCTATAGAAGTTTAAGCCTAGGATTGTTTGTTAGAGATTTTTTTCCTTTAATAATGATGGAAAGTGTATAATTGATGTATTTGTATTATTTTATATGTGCAAAAGGGGCAAAAGAAAATATATAAATAAAAAATTGAATTAATGATAGATTTAAGGAGTAGGTACATGTGAGTTAATTGAAGTGATGATTGATGTATTTGGGTTATGTTATATGTGCTAAATGACCAAAAGAATATATATAAATAATAAAATTGAATTAATGAGAGATTTAAAAAAGAGTAGATATGCGAAGATAATTGAACTAATAATGTAAATTGGATCTAGATACATGTTTAAGCGAAAAATGCTAAAACCAGGTCACAAAATGATAACACGTAACATGTATGTAGTATTAAAATATAATAAAAATAAGTAGTAAACAAAAATTTAAAAATAATATTTAAAATTCTATATATATATCATAAGAAACAAAAACAAAAAACAAAAAAAAAAGTAAAAACTAAAAACTAAAAAAAAGTACTATGCTTAGGAATAGTGCCATAACATTTGATAAATGTTAGGGCTTTTAATTTCTGAGATATATTAATATAATATTTATATTTGTCTTTAATTTCAAAAACAATTTTAGTTTTACAAATATTCTAGAACCTAAGTGTCCCACACCGTTGGTTAACTTTAAAATCATACGAGGTTAACTATCTATAGTTCAATTTTATTGTTAATTATTCGACAGAAAATTTAGAACATTTTACTAGATATTATGTATCGTTTCTCAAATTTAGATTTAAATTTCATAAAATTAGTTTGATAACTCGTATATTTCAATTTAGTAATCATATAAACAAAAAACCTCAAATAACCAAAAATCTTTGTAACAGGCAAAAGTGCATACAAATCGTAAAAAAAAAAACTTTTTTTGTTTTTTTATATTTATGTACGCACTTATACATATGTAAATTTTTTTTACGAATTACTCTATATGCACAAGTGTATAAAATTTTTCGATTACTTAAGGTTTCCTTTAAACCTGATCATATATAAAATTAACCTACAATTAACTCATAAAGATGTTCAAATAGATGATAAGATTAAGGGCTCTTTATGTGTAAGATTATAGTTTATCCAAATGATATTCTATACAAGAATTTATTGGATAAGCAATTAGCCAATTACTATGTAAGAATCCTTACCCTCACTTCCTAATAAGATATTTTTTATCTTTATTATATTTATCTGATAAAATAAATAATCCGGTAAATTTTTATAAATGAATCACAAGTTACTAATAAAACAAAATACACCAAAACTTTGATACATGCTAAAGATAATTCCACTTATTTAAAGCCACACAAAAACAATAATTACAAATAAATAGAAAAAACAAGAAGCAAGATTTAAGTTTCGAGTTCTCAATTTTAAAATCGATTTGTGTCACGTTAAATTATGAGCATACATTTGATCATACTATTTTTTAAATATTTCATAACAAATTTTGTAAAAATTGAACTTTGTTTTTTCAGATATTTTTTTAGGTTTTGCAATTAAATAACAACAATAATAAGGTTTTGGTGGACAAACCTTTATTAAAAAGGGAGAATTGCATCTATATCCTTACAAACTTACAAAACTACATATATATCCTTGTAAACTTATAAACTACACCTATATCCTTGTAAAACTTAACTAATTACACATATATCCTTATACCCCTTTTATTTATTTTTAAACTATTTAAAAATCAATTAAAAATATCTTTAATATAATTGAGATGTTAAATCCCCAATCTACCCTTACCTTTCTGAATCAAAATCAAAATTCTTACAATTTCTTTTCATCAAAAAGAAAAAAAAAACGTACAATTGTTCTTTAATATCAAGATCTCATACCTCTCACCATCCCACTTCCTCTTACCCAGTTCCTCCCCCTCCCTATGCCGGCCAAACCCTTAACCACCGCCTCCTCCGCCTTAACCTTCACCCCACGCAACAACAGATCTCGCCGGACCTCCGACCGAGCCACCTTCGACCGTATCACCGCCGTGAAGTACTCCGGCAGCATCATCCCCATATCGATCTCGCTCATGTACAGAACACCGCCGTCCCCACACATGATAACGTAGTCGAATCTCAGAATGATGGGAGAGAATGATGAAGGAACGATTGACTCTGTATCTAGAACAAATGTCGAATCTCAGAATCCAAAACTAAAACGAAAGGAACCGATTGAATCTTGAATCTGAGAATAAAAAAAACTTAACTTTGAAACCAAAGTCGAGTCTAGAATCGAAAACTAAATTAGTCTTCAAATAAAAAATGAATCTAAAAGTCAAAGGGAGTCTTGGAAGGATTGAAAGAACAATGTAAAAATTCATTTGAGAGGAAAAACAATACAGGGCAGGAAATGGAAGGGTGGGCGGCGTACTTTCCAGGGATGATGAGGATGAGTATTTTAGGTTTTAATTAATTAATTTGTTTATTTTCTATTTATTTTACATATTTAATATTAATATCTTTTAGATTAAAAAATGAATCATTGATTTTTTGTTTATTGATATGGATCTTTAACCATTCAAATTGTTTTTCTGGGAGGGTTTTATCGAGAAAGGGGGTTCACAGGAGGGTTTGATTCATGGATTTTTTATCCATGGATTTTTATTTTTATGGATTTTGATTTTGATTTTAATTTGAAAGGGTAAGGATAGATTGGGGATTTAACATCTTAATTATACTAAAGATATTTTTTAATGATTTTGAAATAGTTTTTAAATAAATAAAAGGGGTATAAGGATATATGTGTAATTAGTTAAGTTTTACAAGGATATAGGTGTAGTTTATAAGTTTACAAGGACATATATGTAGTTTTGTAAGTTTGTAAGGATATAGATGCAATTCTCCCTATTAAAAACGGTGGATTACACAACTACCTTTTCGGTATTATTACTTATTTATATATACCTTTTTATAACACACCACGTTTCCCGTCTCTTGTTTTATGTAATTTTGCCACAATTTATGTAAACAAAAAGTTTACACTAAAATAGAATAAAAACATTCATATAATTAATTTCTTAAAAGTTCATGTCTCAAGATTTTCTTTAATGAATTTTGTTGTAAAAAATCAGAAATCAACAATTATGCATATTAACAAAATCGATAAAATATGTTATTTTTTACAGTTTACCTAGGAATTTTTTTTTAACGGCAACAAAAGGCAAGCAAACGGAAGCTTCGGTAAAGCCATCACCCCCGCCAAACAAGCCCGAGATTTATTAGAAAGCTAGCAAGAAGCTAGGAAAGAATACAAACGAGAGCCAATAACAAAACAGGGCGAGCGACGCCCAAAAACAAACAAGCAGAACAAGGCAAATCCCCCACTGAGAGAACCCGGAAAAACAAAAACAACCCAAGCCCGACACCCGAACAATACACCACCAGTCTAAACCATGCTAGAAGGATCGCAACACCAAAGGCTTCAAGAGAGCACATTCCATTTCTTCCTCCTATGTTTGAACCAGAAGAAGGAAAGAGCTTGTAACTCACCGAATAAGCAACTATAACATCTCAAAACTAAAGAGCTTGTAACTCACCGAATAAGCAACTATAACATCTCAAAACTAAATAAGAAACTGTTATAAAAATACTTATTAGTTAGAACTTACTAACATCTTGAGCAAACGTTGTTCATTAAGGAAAGACTTAAAATTATTGTTTAAATGTAAATAGTGGTTTTTAAATGTTTTATGTCAAAATACCAACATGCGAAAATAATTTGTTCATAAAATATATGCACTATATACAAATGGATAGCAAACCGCTGAAATTAGTTTGTTATACATTAAATACAACCGGTAAAATATAGTACAACATTAATGGCGTTCGTTGAGTAAATCCGTTGTTAAACGCCATATTTTAACACCCGGTTTTTTAGTTAACCTGGTGTGATGGTCGGGTCATGGATCAACCCTCTTTAAAAAATTTCCTTATATTTTCCATTTTTCTGCATACATATACATATATAAACAAGAATTTGATGTCTACAAGTTCAAACATTAAAAATACACACAACAAGTTTTACATCAATTCAAATACGTTAAAAAATATACAACCATAAGTTTTTCATCAATCCAAATACATAAAAAAGGAAAAATCAATCAAACCAAATCATAGATTTTGAGACATTGGAGCGTAAAAATTCATCAAGCTTAGGATCACTTAGTAATTGAAATTCACTATCAACTTCATCCTCATCAATAACATAGCCACTTTCTACATTAAAAAATAAATAATTTTAGTGTTAAATACATTAAGCTCACGATAGTTTCTGTTGGTTCTTTGTCTCTAGGTTCCATATTTAACCTAATTAAGGTTTTGTTGATTAAAAGGTAAAAGAGATCAAGAATTACAAAGTTGTTTTCATGAAACCGGTGAGACCAATTTGTTTTCGTGAGATCAATGAGACCAAGTTTTTACACTTGAGACCACATAAATAACACAGAACATTCACAGCAAAACACTGTGAATATTAACCCTCACAATATTTTTGTTGTGAAGGTTCGCCATTTTTGTATCTTCACAATGTTTTACTGTAAAATTTTGTAGTCTTTATGGGTCTTGTGAAAACATGTTGGTCTTACGTGAACCCAACCCAACCCAACCCTTTAACGAAATGTTGAAATTAATGTAAAAAGTGGTTACAATTGGATGAAATATGAAATCATATTAGGATGAAATATATCAAATTAATTCATTTTCAAGACATAAATCATAAGAGGGCATAACACTAAAATTGTTCAATGGTTTAAATCAATTTTTTTCACATGGTTTGGCCAACCTCTCTCTATATAATATTGATGTTGAATTCTATATTCTAATAAAGTTGAAAGAGTAAATTATGATGTAAGTTAAATATAAAAAATGGAATATAAGATTTGTGGGGAAAACACACAAAAATGGACTAAACTACATATGTGGAAGTGGAGTGGTTGAGACCTTCTAGAACAAAACCTTACAAATGCCATATATATATACCAAGGTTTCTAAATTCCCCATTTTTCAGAAATTCAAATTATAATTCATTTGATTTAGAAAACCCCAATTTGATCCAACCAAACTCACTTAAACTAAAAAAGTGTAAATTCCATAAATTATGATCCACTGTTTAATTTTTACCGGACCCTTTTTCTATTTTAAAAATGGAAATAAATGGAATATAATATAAACGAGTTTAGACTTAATATCAATAAATTATACTAAGTGTTTTTTTTTCTTCTAAAAAGAGGAGACTAGGAGAGCAAAATGTATTTAGTAATGTATATTATTATTTTAGTCTCTAATGACACTTGGAGACCTTAAAACCCATAACCCTCGGGTCAAACAGATATTTATACAAGTGTAATTATAAAAATAATTTTCAATAAAATATATTTTTTTGTAAAATACACTGTATTGTAATTATAAAAATATTGATATAATACCATAAAGGTTAATCAAGAACATTTGTTTTGCACATTGTTTTACAAAATAAAGTAAATTTGATTTTAGTATTTTCTTTTTCACGATTTATTGTATGTCGATAGTTGATACACATGTTCGTATACATATGAGAATAAGTTACTTTCATAAAATTTGTGACTTCACAATAAAAGTAATTTTCACTGTATTTTAATGTGAAGGTTCTAAGTTTTTTACCTTAAAAATATTCTGTTGTGAAATTCCAAATATAAAGTATGGGCTTATAGGTCTCACAAAAATCTCATATAAACCAAACCCGTGTATATATATATATAGATGTATAATAATTTATAAATCTAATAAATTATTTGAACCTACAAACCGTTTTCATATAATTGTTTCACGGATGAAATACCATGTATAGAGATGCAAATAAATTATTATTTCATGTGTAAAATATTTAAAACTCTTTTATTTGTTGAAAAAGCAATTTATAATGTTTCACATATAAAAGACCACCATATAAAAATTGTAATTTTTACATGTTTTGTCTTAGATATGAAACTAAGTTCATACGTATGTATTGAATTCGTAAAAGAAAGAGTAGATACACAAACATTCAGGGAGAAAGTTCACTAAAGCTTATATACTTTTAAGAAAAATGATAACCAATTGTCTATAAAATATTTATGATAAATTCAATGTATATTTCATTATTCATGATACTAATTACAATATCTATCATGATATTATCATAAGTAATCTATATATACTCTCTTTATAGCCTTTAAAATGATGATGTTATTTGCACTTTTTTTAATATCCGAATCAGATCAAATCATACATTGAGTATTTAAAAAGTAGATTAGACGTTGATGTACGTAAAAAAGACAAACATTAAAGGGCCGTTTACATGAATACTTACCTAGTAAACGCTTACCGGTAAAATTGAACACCTCACCTATTATATTAGACAATATTTTACTCTCTCAAAATGATAGTATGTAACTATTTACCAGGTAAGATCTTATTCGATATCACTTACCAGATAAAAGTTAAGTAATTGGTCCGTGAGTATGATACACATGGAAACAGATAATTATCTTAGTGGTCCCCACTTTAAAGTATTTACAGTTCTTAAAAGAAGCTTCCCAACCATTATACATACATATACATGTGTATGTGTTTTTCCTATCTATATTATTATATTACTATTAAATTAAAGAAGAAAAAGAAAAGAGAAATAATTGAAGAAAAGGAGCAATAAATATGGGGAAAAGGGGAAGATGGAAAGTAGGGTAGAGAGGTAACTACCAAATCCAGCACTAACTTCAATCACAACCACTCTTTCTCTCTCCACCAACTCCTTATTTATTTCCTCACTCAATTCCCCACCATCAATCTTCCTTTCCTTCCCTTCCCTTTCTCTTCTTTCCTTCCATCTCCAATTCCATCTCTGTCTCCACCTCCATTTCCATGGTGAGATCTCCTTGTTGTGAAAAGGATCACACAAACAAAGGCGCATGGACCAAAGAAGAAGACCAGCGTCTCGTCGCCTACATCAACGCTCACGGCGAAGGCTCGTGGCGGTCGCTCCCGAAATCCGCGGGTCTGAATCGATGCGGAAAGAGCTGCAGGCTCCGATGGATCAATTACCTCCGGCCCGATCTCAAACGCGGTAATTTCACTCCGCAGGAAGATCAGCTCATCGTCAGCCTTCATTCGGTCCTTGGCAACAAGTACGTATAAGCTAGTCTGTTCACTTTCATATCAATCAATTTAATTACCTAGGTTTACGGAGTCAATAGGCTGTGGCGTACTGATTAAGGCCTATGGGGAAGTGGCTTGTTAGCTCTTCTTCCCCATGTTCGAATCCAGCCAATACCAGATTGTGGCCACTGAGGATTAACTCAGGACAACATGCTTTGGCTGTCGTTGAACCTTGTCGTTGAACCTTGCCAGGATTAGTCGGGGCAAACAAACAACTCTGATTTGTTATGGTTGTCTAAAACTGGATGAAATATGTGTAATTAATTGCTAATTGGATGTCAATTTGTTTTTACAGATGGTCGATGATTGCTTCGAGATTACCTGGAAGAACAGATAACGAAATCAAAAACTACTGGAACACGCACATCAAGAGGAAACTCGTTGCCAACCCTGCGCCTGCTCCACTCCTCAACCACTCCACCACCACCGCCGCTGTAAAAAGCCTCGAGGAGCCACCGGTTCTAGCTCCAGAGTATTCCATACAGGCCGTGGAATCATCAAATAGCGGCGGTGGCGGTGGTGGTGGTGTCAGTAGCAGTACCACCACTAGTGGATTATCGACCGAAGAACACATACCGGTGGTCCAAATCACACAACCTGAAATCAACCTCGAGCTCTCCATCGGTTTACCGGTTGTTCCTGATCAAAAGCCGGTGGCGGTAGCGGTAGCAGCACTTCCTCCTCCGCCTTCGTTTTCTTTGTATACGGACAAGATCGGTGACGGTTGTGGAGGAACCGTGAGGATTAGCGAAGAACACGGCCTATTGTATCCGAATGAGCATAGTCTTAGTATCGGTAGGTTTGATTTTTTGTCGAGCAGATGGAGATGATATTAATTAATTAGTTAGGGCTTATGATCGTGTTTATTGTACGTAGCTAATTAGCTAACATATATTAAGCCAATTTTTTCGTGCCTCATACATAGCTATCGGTGTAGTCTCGATGCCTTACGTGGGCAGACCGACCATGTGAGTTAAACGATCAGATCGACTTTAACACGTGTGTACCTAACGTAACCTAACCTAACCTAACCTAACCAAACTTTGTTAGGTTGGAGCTTGAAACCAATCAATTAAAGACGACTTCTGAACGATTCATTGATTGCTGGATGGACCCAACATATAGCTTTTTGGATCAGAGAAATCACTTCATGTGCTTTTTCAATATCTTGGTTGGTAGCTTTTGAACCAACCAATCTCCTACAAATTAAATGAATCCAATGTGAACTAAAGAAAAAGAAAACTGGTACAATCCCACACAAAACAAGGTTCCAAAGGAATAAAATACAAAAGTATACAAAAGTGGCAAGGAACATGCACATTATCATGTGACACCATCCATTCACAAATGGCAAGAAACATGCCACATTATAACTTCAATTGTTTAGGGGGTGTTTGATTTTTGATTATTTTTCCTCCTTATCTGGTTATCACGGGTTGAAAACTAAGATAAGCAGTTTTGTTTTAAAGAAGTAAAACGGGATCTACTTATTTGAAAAGGCAGTTAAGCACTTTTTGAAAATAAGCAGCTAAACGCTCCCAAACATCCCCTTAATAAATTCAAGTTCATTGAACATATCTACTTATCTGTGAGCGGTGAGCGATATACTGAGTTTGTTTGATGTGATTTTAAGATTACTGCTATAAAGTAAGGGTATTGCAAAACAAAACCATTTTTAATATAAATTCGCTTGGAAAAATGTTGTCTTGATAATGAACGTGATTACAACACCGCAATGCTAAGTTTCCATTTCCTTCCTCGAATTTGCAGGTGCGATAAGCACAACTACAAGCATGGATTTTATTGAAAGTCTAGAAACTATGAAAGAACGGCCATGACATCGGAAGAACGGAGAGCAATGTACTCTGAACCATCGGTTCCTTTGAAGTCGTTGCCTGCGTACTTGGAGTAAAGAACGGTGTTTCCTGCAGACACTGGCAAGGCTGTTCTGTTTCCTTCCTCGTCGAGAGGACCAGGTCCTACTGCAATCACCTGCACATAAAAGAGATCCAATTTTTAAGCAAAAGATCGAATTCATTACATGGATATAAATCTCTGATGAAACTACATGTGGTGTTGCTCACCGTGCCAATTGAGGGTTTCTCCTTGCTCGCTTGTGTAAGCAATAAGCCACCAGCTGTTGTTTCTTCAGCTTCCTCAATCTTTTATCCCAACATCAAACAAGAGATTATAAGCAAAAATCTCGGGGACTAAATGAACGTAAGGAGAATATAGAGACTGCTAACATGAGGGATTTGGGCAACCACAAAGCACATTATTATGTTTGTATATTCTACCCATTATCCGATTACTTGAATGCTACAAATAGGCTATCTTTGGCAAACTACCTAATAAGCCAGTTGGTAGTTAAGAAGCTACCTCATAAACTAGTCACGTTCAGTAAAAGGTCGTCGATAAGTTAAATGACAATGTAAAATGACATGTTAAAACATTAATTGAAAAACTAAAAGAAGAAAAAAAACCAATGAAGTTTATTGAAACATGACTTGAAGCATTGTTTCAAAAAGCTATAGTTTATGGTGAACAAGACCTTATCTTTTGAGTTGTTTTGCTAGTCGGTCAATCAAGATCTTTGGTCTCTAGTCTCTAGTCTCTACCCAGATCTGATGAGAGAAATGAAATCGCTCCTAATGGACTCACTGAGAATGACTAGGGTTTAGTTCGTCCAGCTTTTTAGTGAACTCAAGAAATAAGATACCTTAAGGTTGCCATGGCCTCGGTCCTACACCTACATGACTAAGGGGGCATTTGGTTCATTTCAGGGAATGGGAATGAAAATGAAAATGGGAATGCAGGAGAATGGGAATAGGAATGACCATTGCATTGATGTTGTTTGGTTAACCCAATATAATCAATGAAAAATTGCTTCATTTTAAAAAAATATGTTTTTTCAACTTGAAAATACAAAAGATATTTCATTTAACACTCATAGATGGAACAATGCATGAAAAAAAGGACCAAGTAGAAATAAAAATTTCATTCCCCCCAATTTGGTCAGGAATGGAAATTAATAGATCTGCAGGAATGATTCCATTATATATTATCAAACTAAACAGCAGTTTTCATTTTCATTCCCATTCCTGACCCCTCAATACCCCCAACCAAACACCCCCTAAAAGTTTGTTTATTTGCAGTTTAATAAGCTTAACGGGATTCACAGCTTATTTGGTCACCTATACATAATTCTTTCGTAGTGACTTAATGATATAGAAAGTGGCTTATTCAATAATCTTCTAGGGAGGAGCTTAATGCAAAAGGCCAAATTTTTTTTTCTAAACATGTCCCTCCTAACTGAAAAAACACACACCTTCCATCTGTGAAAAAACCTCGCCACACATTAATTCATATAGACAACTTTATCTATACGGGAGAAAACGGAAAACCGACCAATCAACCCCAAGGGTTTCTCATTTAATAGAGCTCTATAGAGTTGTAAAGCTAGTAGGAAGCTGGATTTTAACACTTCCATTCTAGGTAAACGGAGTTAATATCTATACAATTAATCCATAAACGTCCATGGAGATCAATACAATAATCCTTACCTTGCCACAATATGCCACTTTCCACTTGGTTTACTTCACAGATATGCAAATACTTTTATAGACTTAAACAAAGCAAAGTAATCAATGACCATGCATCATAATTCATAATCAGTGAAGAAATCACATGGATAGTGCCCAAGCTTGTACAAAAATGTCCACAATAGCAGTCACAGAGCAGTTATCTATAGCTTAATTAGCCAGCTCTCATTCAAAAAAGACGAAGTTACCAAAAATGCCCCTTAGAGGGTGATAAAGCGATAAGTTATGAGTCCAAAATTCCAATCCCCCTCCCATCATGCCCTTAAAAAATGAGGATTACTAACCTTGATAAGAACTCTATCATTAAGAGGCTTCAAATCCTTAATATCATCTGTTTCAAGAATACCAACAATGTCGTCCTCCTTCAAGATGAGATGATTTGACCCATCAAACTCGATCTCAGTCCCTGAATATTTGGAGTACACCACTGGGGTACCAGTCTTCAAAACAATTTTGTAAATGGTAGTCAGTTAACACATCCAGCAAAATAACCATTTAAGTCTCAACCACTTCAAGATTAACCAAAGAATTACCTTCACACCAATATCCACTTTCTTCTCCCCAATCGTCCTACCTTCTCCGACAGCAACCACCTCACCCGCTTGAGGTTTTGTCTGTGCCGATGATGGCAGTAGAATACCTCCAATAGATTTCTCCTCAGCAGCCTTGATTTTGAGCAACACTCGATCACCCAATGGTTTCAATGAAGTGTACTGCAAATTAAAAAGAAGACTACTTCGATAAGAAAACTAAGAAGGCTGCTGCTACTCGTTTCATGGAGACGTAGCAAATCATTTAAAAAGTGAAACTTCAACACACAAAGTCCCTATTATGCCAAATGAGAAGCATAAACAGTTCCTGAGATGGATTGATACATCTGCAAAATAGTTGCACAATATTTTGCAGCTTCATTGTTCTTTCTAACAAGGGTAGGAGTTTAGATAAAAGCCATAATCCAGTCGAAATTAGTGCATAGAACAGTTCAAAATCAGAACCAAGAGACAATAGACAGATAGCACAAGGCTGCTTATACAACCCAAAATAGTAAAACTAAATGAAGAGGAAAACCAAACAAAAGCTATGACTATAAACTTGCATTTGCGGAAGCAGAAATAAATTGCCCCTAAACCAATACGTAGAACAAAAAGGAAAACCAACCACGGTTATGATCATGGTTTTATAAATCGTTTGAGGCAGGCGGCCCAAAACCACACCTGCGGCTGCGCCTCTTCAACCCTGGTTCAATGAGATGGTTGGGTGAGAGTGTGAGACATGAGGTGGTGTTGAGGTGTATGCCTTAGATGATCTGCTTTGGTGATGGTTTTTTTGGTTTTTTTTACAACCTTAAAGGCAGAAGTATACTAGAAGTATACTTCTGTTTATAGCGTCTTTTTTATTTTTAAAAACTAGAAGTCGAAACCAAATTACCCCAATTTCAATATATTAAAACCCAAAAAACTAGTACTTCTCTTCTCAATGAAAAAAAGTGGGGTTTGACCATTCCACTTCCTCCAAGCAACCAATTTTTCCAAACCCTCTCAAGTCTCAACCTATCTCATGGTTTCACTCTTTCCTCAGTCAAGAACTGCTATATATATATATAGAGAGAGAGAGAGGATATATATATACACACATATCATATATTTCTGCGAAGGGGCTTACACTCAGACCCCCTTGAGGTATATGCCTCGCCTCGTTGGGGGAAAATGCCTTGAGGCCGATTATGCCTTTTAAAACCTTGGTTGTGATAACAAGTTTGCAATTGCAGAAGCAGAAAAAATGACACAAAACCAACTCTATCAATCAAACCGATTTGAAGAAAACTAACAGTCATCTAAGTGAATTATCAGCAAACACTACCATATCAAGATTTTCACCAAAGACAGAATTGCAATAAGGAAACAAACAAAACTGTTCCTCAAAAAGCTACATCTGATCCATATATAAGCTTAGTATCCTAAAAAAACAAACCAACCCAACCCAAACAAAGAATTTTACTCGATAAGATGGAAGACAAGGATCAGAGTCTTACCCGGTGAGGGTGATGACTCTCACCCGGTTAACGCTTACCAGTTATAAACCTTTACCATCAATCCAAATTGATTTGATGGACATAAATGTCATCACATAAGGTAAACAAGAGTGGTGACTTTTATCGGTAAGCGCTTACCGATACACATTTGGTAAACAACCCCTAAACTTAAACTTACAACAAGCACAGCAATAAATAACTTTCGATGACACCAAAGTTTCAATTTTTTGCAGAGAGGGTAAGTAACAAGATTAGACAAAAACAATAACAAGAACCAGATAATGTATAAAGCAATTAGCTTGCAGAATTATAAAGATAAAGAGCAAGAATTAACCTTGGGAGCTACAGTGGTAGCAGATTTGACCACTAGACCACGTGGGGCTGACCTAAGACTCAAATTTCTAAACGGCAAAGAAACCACAACCGATGAACCTTTGGATTTCGATGACGACCTAAGACCTTCGAACGACGGAAGAACACTGGTTGAGTTCAACTGAGCAGCTGCCATTTCACCTAAACCTGAAAACAACCCACAAAAAAGAAACAATTTTTTTTAGTCTTTTATAGACGTATATTCGATTGGATAATGGAATCCAAATCTTTATTCTTCATACGTAAAAAAAACACAATATGAATTTTTGATAAGAATTGAACAGTGATGTTTAATTGTGAAACTGGATAGCAATACAATTTACATCAAATCGATAGAAAATTTACGAATTTGCGTACCTTTGTGGGAAGCGAGATGAAGATGAAGATATGGTAGTGTTGTTGTTGATGGAAAACGGAGAGGATAACAAAACCCTAAAAAACGAATAGGGGGGTTTTATAGTGTTACAAGCAATAGATGTTTCCAGAAGCTTTTGTAAGTTTATCTTGTTTTGTTTCT
Source organism: Centaurea solstitialis (assembly GCA_030169165.1). NCBI lineage: Eukaryota > Viridiplantae > Streptophyta > Magnoliopsida > Asterales > Asteraceae > Centaurea > Centaurea solstitialis. The sequence continues at coordinate 94,195,527 of CM058042.1, forward strand.
TTTTATTTGGGAGAACTACTACTAGAAAACGGCATCGTTTTGATTGGTTTTTCTTTTTCCTTTTGTTTCTCAAAGGTTCGAAAGTGTTCTTATTCTTTGTTAAGAAAATGGATGTGGAAGGAAAAGAAAGACTTTATTTGTTTTGAATATGTACTAGAAACGTATCCACGCGAGTTGCAGCGCGAAGTATGTATCAATTGCCCGATTTTTATATACACCATTGTAAACATCAATTTAATCATATGTGTTCAATCAATTAACCTCCTAATGGTTTATTAAATAGTCAATCTCGAAAATTGAAATAAAATTATTATCTTTATATAATAGAATATATAATATAATTGAATATAAAATATTCAATATTGGGCTTATTTCGAAGGTATTGACGAAACGATTATGATGGTATAATTTGTTAAAAAAACGTAATTTTAATATAAATTTTAGTTCATAATATATGATTATTTAGATTATATGATAAGGGTTTAAAATAGAAAATGAAAAAGTAAAGGACTAAAGTAAGATTTAATAACTAACTATGGAGGTACAAAGTGTAAATGTGTAAAATGAAATGTTGAACAAAAGAAACTGTCAAATTGAGTTATTTGCTTTTTATATATAGTATAGATTTGAAAAGAACATGATGAATATAAGAAAAAAGAATTTACATTTAAAAATCTATTCTTTAAAATGAAATGTTGTATTGTATTGTAATATTAATAATCTTTTCGAGGTGTCTTAAAGTCAAGTGTGTCGAACTGTCGATTGAAAGAAAGAAGAGAGACAGTTCAAATGTCGGTGTAAAAGTAGTGTCAATGTTAAAAAAAAAGTGGAATTGCTCTAGGATCCATTGCTCGATCTTTCTACATATTATGCTTCAAAAATGCATAGAGACTCACGTTCCGTTCTTCCCACATTTGTTAGAAAAATGCTTTGAAGAAAAATATTCGTTGTTTTTCTCATTTCTCATCCGAACTTTTCTTCATAAAAGGGCTTTTAAGAACACAATCTAAAGCAAATTCCTAAAAGTAACACAAAATATTTGATAACGCTCTCAGAGTTTAGTTCATCTTTGAAAACCAAAGAAACCATCTCTTTTTATCATCATATTCAAATCAACACTACGATTTTTAATTTAAAAGCAACTAGTATTCCTTTACTAGTCAATTTGACACCAGACCGTTGTTGAACCAAAATGGAACTCAACAGGTTCAATTCAAGTCGAGTCTCCTTATGACTACTCAATTTTCTTGACTGTTATCTTCAGGGACCATAAGATTAATCGAGGTATGACCAAGATGATCAGAATACCCATGATTACCATAAAAAAAGTAAAAAGATCATCCAACTTTCAACAGAGTTTTTGACCAATGTATTGTGATTTAGAAAAATATTTACCAAACTATGGCAGTTTTAAAAATAATTACTAAACTAATGCAATCTTTTAATTAATTAATATATTATTACTTTTAATGTTAAGAGGACAAAAAAAATAGTTAGCTTCCTATTCTACTCATCCCTACAGCCCTAGCCTTCTCCTTCTCCCTTCGACTTCTAGGTCGACGTCAAAATTTCGAATTCTTCCTCTCCTAATCGTCTCCAATCAACATCGTCTTGAATCGATTGAGAACAATTAAGTAACCATTCTTTGATAATTTTATTTGATTGCCACTTCGTTCATAATGTTTCTTAATACCATGGTTATAATTCTTTGATAATTCTTGATTTACATATATTTGATTTGACATAGAAGGATGATGCCATAATTATAATTCTTTCATAATTCTTGATTTACATATATGTGAATTGACGAAGAAGGATGATGCCATGCTTATAATTCTTTGATAATTCTTGATAACAAAAAATATTTGATTTGACGAAGAAGTTTGATGAATCTTGATCAACTATAGATGACAAAGAAGTGTTCTTTTAAAAAAAAAAAAAATTAATTCACTACTAAAAAATTCGATATTACCGACGGCCATTATCGATTGTTAAAAGCGGTCGGAAATTTTCGATTGTTTATTGACGGTTTACCGACTGTTCTTTATTATTATTATTTTATTAAGTCGTTGGAAAACCGTCGAAAAAACAGTCGGAAAATCGTCGGTAACCCGTCGGAAAGCAGTCGGTAAATGAAACAGTCGGAAAACAATCGGTAAAAAGGTCATTGGTAAAACAATCAGTAAAGCTGATTTCCGACTGTTTTTCGACTGTTACAACTGTCGGTAATACCCTTTTTTTCTACTAGTGATTTTTAATTATTCAAAGAGTCATTGTGTTGATATTCCGAGGAAGCGATTATAGATATCAGTTACTTTACCTACTTAGAATAGTGAAGATCGTAAACTTTATCCGATAAGAGGCAGGACAATAATCAAATATTTTATATGGTAAGTGAATGAAACGACTCTTAGCGAGTAAACGTTTACTATTTTGATGCTCGATAATATTACACGATAAGGTAAGTTTATAGGTGAACGTTTATCCGTTAAGCTTTGGGATAATCAAAAAAGTGGATGTCCTTCTAAGCCGAGAAGAATGCCTGATGATCGATTAACAACTTGTTGCAAAATGAAGATATGGTACGAGTAACATTTACTTGATGATATGTGAACTGAATTTTCTTTTGTTAGACGGTTATTTTTTGGGATCTTATTGGTTGAATAGTAAGGAACTTTATGTTTAGTTAGAATCATTTTATTTCTATCTTTTTTTGTTTGTCGTTGGAATTTTATTGGTAAGGATAGAAAAAGTTGTGTATGTAGATTATTTGGATTGAAGTAGTTGAGTATTAATTTCTTATATCATGATATTGTTCCAATTTAATTAGTACAATTTTTATTTATGCAAATGAGACAAAATTTGTGCATAAAAATGTCGAAATGAAAGTTTCTTATATCCTAATGTTGTCTATATTGCATTTGATTATTTATTATTAAGTTGTACGTAAAATGGGGTAAAGTTTTTTAATTGATATCATGCATGTGCAAAATCGGTCAAATTAGTTGGATAACAATTCAACATTAAGTCAAAATTACAATAACAAGGAAAATATTTATACAAAAACAATAGTTTGGTAAATATTTTTAAAAGTACAATACTTTGGTAAATATTTTTGTCAACTACAATACTTTAGTAAAAAACTCCTTTCAACAAGGATACCCCCCCTGTCTCCTTTCTGGTTCATTGTCCACATGGAGGCTCTCATTTAAAAAACAAAACCAACAAGCTTAGTACTTTCAACCTAGATGTAGGGTTTGTTTAAAGGATGAAATGTACGCAAACCTGTTCTCTACCCAAGGTTGAAGTGGATAAAAACCCTCTTTACCTTTTGAAAAACGCGAGAGAGCCATAAAGTAGGAAGAATTGTGGAGAAAGGAAAAGAAATTTATTACTCTAAGCACTCCGAAAACACTAGTTGCACTGCCTAAGAAAACATCAAAACTTTACCCACATATCATTTCAACTACAAAGAAACTAGAAACGAACAATTTAAAGCTAATTTCCAATACTACCCTGGTGGGGCGACAAACGTGATTCCTCTTACGAGCATGATCTTCGTTATGATGTTGTGTCCGACAAGTGTAGCCATACCAACAGTCTTCCCTTTGCAATGCATCCCCAGGTAGAAGCTACAAGGACACAATTGTCATTAGAAATTCACTTGCAATAAATACAATACTAACTAGCTGACATTTAAAAAAGATAGGAACTCCAAAAAACATGTTGGGGTGAATAACAAACTCAAGCTTTACAACTTGTACCATGACAAATGGAATATTTGAGGATCGACACCAAACATAATGCAAAAGTCTTGATAGCACAAAACTTAACGCTCTTAAAAAACACCAACGCTGTTTATTTTTATTACAAAAAAGAGTTAGAATAATATTTTTGATAAGATTTTTAATTAGCTTCCAATTTTACTAATTTTCTGATACTTGTTCTCAAGAGTAAGAGAAGTTTATGAGGGATTGGAGTGTTGATATACATACATATTTTGGCAAGCTGATCCGGAACCAGTACAAGAGAAAGGACACTAGCTTATCAAAGCAATCACTGCACAGAAAAAGCACCACCCCAGTAGTTTAAAAGATTTGCCAACATGAGTCAAGTGTGCAAAAATGCAGAAAGCTCGAACAATTCAAATGTATTCTTCAAGCTCGTAACTGCATCATATGTTGTATAACGTACTTGCAAATATGTGTTTCTGCAGTAATCATGTCGGTGTGATTCAGTGGCATCCTTGTTCGATCTGCAGTGTTCATACATTAAGCTCTTAATAAACACATTTAAACATATATTCCATCCATCCCAGAAAGAGACTTCACGTTTGACCGTTAACATAATTAATATCATGAATTTTCAAAATTCATGATATCATGTTGCAAGTTGTAACATTATAGGCCAGCCATATCAGTATTATCCACATTTGTACTCACAATTCTAAAACGCATCTGATAGAGGAGCTATCTAATCCCTTATAAAGAGTGGCTTTACCTATTTCACGATTATTTAACTTCGTGATCCATTCTGAGACAACATTCTGCAGTGTTTTCCCCATTTGCCGTATACATCTTTCAGTGATCTGAAAATTGCAGAGTTCCGTTAATGGTTATAAAGATAGTAATCAACTTTTTGACACCTAAACCACATCCTGAAAGGAAATGAGAGTGGATTGCCGATTTTTGTTCCTAAAATTAAACCAAACGCAATATATATCCCAGTCTAAGGTAGGGTCTGGGATATTCATTCCTCTTTATCCCTATACAATTTCTTAAGCATAATAACTATATAATCAATATAAAATGTTGATGGGAAAGAGAGTAGTTTCATACATCTTGTTCATGTCGGTTCCGTTCATGTGCCAGATACGGAATTCTTGTGACGACCCTCTCTGAAATCTGATAAGTATCATGTGAGGTTACAGATGAAACATCCAATCATACTTCCAAAGCATATATATGCATGAATGTATTCATTATCTACTTTCCAGACAGCAACCACAATACGGCATTAAACCCACGCAAAAAAACAAACAGAAATATATTCAAGCTTTCTTACGCCTGGGCTGGGCTTTGGGGCTGAAAAGAAAACCAGATCAGGCTTCTTTTGGGCTTAACCGGGCTTTTAAGGTCGGTCGGGCCTGCCCCAATATTTTTTTTCTGCTCGGGCCAAGCCTGGCCCAGGCATTAGGCTAGGGCTTTTTTGTGCAACTCCACATCATCCTACACGGTTTATAAAAGACAAATTGAAAAACAAAAGGATAATATGAATAGCTTACTGGCTTGAAAGTCTCGAGAGCACACGTATGATATGAATCGCTTCTGGTGACCTGCTGGGAATGCCAATAAGCACCACAAAATGCTCGATCACACCCTATGCCTGCCAATATTAGGGAAACGTTAAACGGTTTCTCAACAAGAACACTTGAAAATACTTCATTGGGACCGTATTTATGAACGGATTACTAGTTAGAAGATCGAGGGGGTGGGGGTTCTTGTGGAGCACATAGTTTAGAATCAATCGAGTTCTTTATACAACAAATGTGGATCATTACTATGAGTCCTTGAGAATGTTGACAACTCACAGTGTTGTGGTACGCGTGCATTGGTTCTAGAAGGCATCATTCCTCCACATGCATGGCATTGCAGATGCACCGTGTTTTGGTTGCATTGAAACCCAGCGTACTCCGTGCCTGAGTGAGATATAAATAATCAGATAAACAATTGTAGAAGAAAGATCGTTGCTTCAATGTTCGTAAAAGGAAATAAGTTTCAACTTTAAAAACGGATTAGTTTTCTTCAAAATAGTTGTGGAAAGAACTAGACAAAAGCAATATCAATTGTGTGTTAAGTACCATGTCTGAAATAGGCAATACCCACCCCTTCTTTTCTTTTGAAATGGCGGGAGTATACAACAAAAAAAGACACCTACACACAAAAGTCCATTTGCTAGCTTTTGGTATGCAGACATGGTTTGAGTGGACGGAAGGGCAAGACCGGACTGGACATGACAAGTTGTCTATCTACAGTTGGTACGACTATGACTGAATAGGACAGAACTAGATGGGTTGCCCCTAAAAGTTTTTTGAGGATTTATATATCATATGATAGTTATAATAAACGACACAAATCAATAAAATAAATAATTTAATTTAAACATTTTAACACATTTTTCAAATACATAAATACATACATATTTAGGCGAAGGATCGTGGTGAGAAGTGTGAGAAGTGGATCTGAACCCTTGATCACTTTTAATCTCATGCCCTACTTTGAATTGAGCTTTAGAAGGGAATTGATATGGTGCATCTCGATGCATCTTATCTTAGTGCATCTCATCCTAATGTGCATCCACTTCTCACGATTCTCACGTTAACCTCAACTTCTCACCGGAACCCAACCAGATATACATACATATATATATATAATACTACGGAACTTAAATACAGAATTTAATATTATTTATGGCACTTTGGAAAACCCCAGGTCCTACAAAGAAAAAACTATGTTTTATGCAATTTAGAAGATCCTTATGAATTGGCAGAGGCATGGTGGAGGTTGTTGCAGCGACATTGGTAGTGGGGGTATTTAGTTAAATGGTATTCTATGGAATTCACTTTTACCAGTTAACCTTCTAGTGCTTTTTTCAAGTTTTTAGGGGGCAAAGCGTATATAACACCACAGGCAAGTCATTTGAACATTATTGAGTGAATTGTTATAAAGAGGTCATGCTCCTAATTTAGAACTCACTTTTAAGGTGATTTAACTAAATGAGTCTAGTGCATTACCACATTGAGCACATGCAAGATCCACGACATTACTATCTTCCTCCGGCTGCAAACGTGACCTCTTGCGTCGAGTCTTCTTTCCATTATTAATGACCTAATTTATGAGTATAGAGTTCAAGCATTAGCCAATATGAGCAAAAAAAGATTCTTTACATGATTACAAAGCCTCATGATGTTAAACATCAAACATAATGAGTGATTTGACTCACAAAAGGTGATTTTATTAACGCAGAAGAGTTTAAAACAGCTAGTTCTTCGTCACCGCGCCTTAGGGAAGAATCACTTTGCAGTATTTCCTGCAAATAAGCAACGCCATATATAATTTTTTCATAAAAGCCGAAAATGGTATGACAATGAGATCAAATGTTACCTCTTCAATGTTGTGGAGAAAGTGATTTCTTCCCACAAATTGTACAACGGCTCTGCAATGAGGACAAAGAACGCTTGATTGTTTTTCTTGTGATCTTCTCAACCACTCCGAGAAGCATCCATTGCTTTGAATGACACGGTAAGAAGAATCGATTAAAAACTCGTATTTCTCAAAAACTATGAAATTATAAAGAAGAAGAAATTCAAGCCGCATACCAAAAGTTGTGGAGGCAGGGAGCAACCGTGACAACGTCATGCCAAATATTTAAACATATGCTGCATTTTGCATGATCGGAATCTAAAGAAATCTAACATAAACAAAACAGAAGTTCATCACCGTACAAGTATGGGAAGTAAGATGCATAGTAAACGAAAAGTGGGATAAATTGTGTTTTACCTTCAACACCTTCTTGGCAGACTCATTCATAGGCATCACTTTAAATCGGTAACTCAAATAGCCTTTCAACATCAACCAAAAAAAACATATAATCAGAGGTTATCTTCTCCAAAAAAAAAAATTAGAACTATTTTGAAACAACGGAAAAATGATAAAGACGAGCACTTTTAAAAGAAAGCTCATCGTTTATAAAGAAAATTAGGGTGAAGTTCTATACCTTCTGAAGCGGGGCCAGGAATTATCTCACTTCCACAATTAATGATGATCGTATCTTTGGTTTGAACATCAGTCCCATCAACAAATATCACATTTGAACTGCACAAAGCAAAAAATATAAAAATTTATATGAGCAACGAGTTGCAGACGTAAAATTTGGAAATGTATATGCCCAGAGGCGAACCTATAAATTTTTTTCAAGTGGCGACACCGTTAGACTACAAAAATGAAGCTATGGATATTTTTTACAAAATTATTGTTGGTCTGTGGTTAGTTTCTTGCTATGTGTATGTGAGGTCTTCTGCTCGAGTCTTTAATCGCAAAAAAATCAAGAATGTAACAAACCTGAAATTAAAAGCTAAAAACTAAGAAAATGATACAAACACGTGCCTAGAAGGGAAGAAAAGACGATGCAAACCAACTCTACCAAGAGAAACTGGTGTTATTATTGTAGTTTCAAGGAATATATAGTTGCACCCAACAAAATAATACGGAGTGTCTTGTAAAAAAACATCTTTTTATAGGAGGCTTGTTTTTTTTTAAAACAAATTTTCAATAATTGTCCACAAAAAGCTTGTTAGAACTTAGAACGCCCAAAAGCTTTCTTGTCAACTTATTGTAATACATTTACATAGGACGAACAATTATTATTTACTGTTCCTAAAAACTTAAGTCCATGATAGAGTCTATTAATACATTTAGAAATTTTTGACATCCTATAAAGCCAATTTTGTTGTAGTGGAGAAAGAGAAACTTAAAAAGCTAGACTCTAGTTGTAGAATAGAGAAAATATCATACGACTCTTACATTTATTTCCACACACACACACAAGAAATTTGTTTGATGACTAAAATAATGTGTAAACCAATTTAGTTGTTAAGTACCTCTTATTTTGCAAAGTTGCAGAAGATAGATCTGAATTTCTTGTAATTTTGCACCATCCCTCCTTTTCGAATGAAGAGACTTTGACCTCTGAATGTATCTCCACCTCGTCTGACCACAATTCGAATTCTGAATATCTGGAGTCTGATGGCACTGAGACATGATAGAAAATGGTTTATCAAACTCATGTATGTTACTGAAAATCATGGAGACGGCTAGATTTAAGCTTTTTATAATTGAAATACTTTGATTTTGCAATACTTTTGGGTTCATTGAGAAACCATAATCGGCCGATTAGTTTCAAATGATCAACACATAGAGTGTAGTTCTTTTACCCTCCTACAGCTAAGTTATTCAACGATCTCTAAATGTTACTGAGATGTCAAAAGAAGGAAAAAGTGTACAACAATCAGCCATGATACTTCCTATCATGCCAAAACCGACTAAAGGGGCCACTTACCAAATTCTTAATGGGTAAGCACTTACCAGCAACCCTCGCTTACCTTGTCATAACATTTTTGGCCGCCAAAATGAATTTGTCATTATGCATCTTTTACCCGATAAGCACTTACCAGGTAAGAGTCTCCTCCCTCACTTACAGGGTAAGATTCTTGGTTCTTGCCATCTCACCCGGAAAGATAAATGATGCCAGATGAGCACTTGCACTTACCAAATAAGCGTTTGGCTAACGGCCCCTTAGTCATGAATTTAAAATAAGGTAATAACTCCAAGTTCTGATAACTCCAAGTTTTACCGAAAATTTTGACTTCTTGAGTTCTTGAAAGCCCAATTATGGCTCAAAGCAGACAAATTTATCCCTTTTCCACAATACAAAATTGAAAAAATTATTCTCTCGGGTCTCCTTAAGGGCTTGTCCGTTAGCAGCTTAATGAGATAAATGAGACTCACAGCTTACTCAGTCAGCTTTATATGATTATTTTCTAGTGGCTTAATGATATAAAAACTTGCTTATTCAATAAGCTTCTAGGAAGAGTCTTACACAGAAAACCCCAATGGGGCAGCCTACCGGTTAAGGCTTGGTGTTGGGGAAAAACCCACCCAAGTTCGAATCCGGGGGTGAGCAACCAGGGGCCACTGAGTATTAATCCCAGGGGAGCATGCTTTAGCTCTCGGTAAAAATTGCCAAGGATGTAGTCTGGCCAAAGTCCAGGTGAACCTTCCCAAAAAAAAAAAAAAAAAGAGTCTTACACAGAATGCCAAGTTTTTCTCCCAACCTATCCCTCCTAATGAAAAAACACTCTCATTATACATCAATGGAAAAACCCTCTTAAATAAAAACCTTCCCAACACAGATTAATCTACACAGACAAAATTTTATTCATGCAGGACTTGTTGAAAAACCAACCAAACAATTTTATTAAGAATCAGGTCATTTTTCATTCACAGTTTGTTTGTCTATCATCAAACATTCCTTTTAACAATGCTCAGCATTTTCCTGCTTAATTTACAAAGTATGTCATATCAATCAAAAAATCAATGATCAAAAATCTCATTGTTGCATGCAAATTACTAAAAATCAAGAACACCCATCAGAGTAAAATGAATCTTTACTTGATTATCAGCAAGAAACCCCAAAAAACTTCAAAACTAATCAAGAAACAATGTAAATCGTTGATGGCATTCATATACATAAATCAAGAATGTGATTAAAAATTGTTTTTTTTTTCTACAAAAAGAAGTTAGGAATTATAATTGAAGAAGATAAAGAGTACCGAGTTTGGACCAAATTTCATCAGAGGGCTTTGAACCAGAACCCTCTCCTTGTTCCATTGTTTGCCTTGCTTCTTGGCACGTTATCTCCAAGGTCTTAATTTCATAAAGGTCGCTATGTGGCTTCTTTTGGAAGGAAAATGGACATCAGTGCTGAACACGAAAGTCTGACTTTTTTCCAGAGTTTTTTATTTTCTTTTTCTGGTTAGGGTTTTATCAAGAAACATCATCAGACAAATGAATCTTTCAGGTGATTTAAGTCGGTCAGTCGGTCTCGGTTTATTAAGGCACGACGGCATCGAACTAACGAACGACTATCATGAACACACATGTAGGCATGTCTTTCCGGCGGTATCGGACATCCAAGGATAGCCTACTAATCCATCGTTGTCTCAATTAAGGGGATGTTTGGAGTGGGTATTGCAATGAGAAGTGTTTATCTAACTTATCTCTTTTCTTAACAAGTTAAAATATTTTGGTTATCAAAGAATTAGTAGTCTAGTGGTCGGTAACATCTTTGGAATGGATAGTGGATGGCATTCTTGTTTACACGGGTTTGATTTATGATGTGAGCATGTGACGATACCCTGACCGTGCGTCGGCTTTCGGTTCAGTCCATGATTGCCGAGGATTAGTCAAGTGCATGTATGGATCCCAGATACCTTGTCGACTTCGTGTTGGGACATGTCCGTGAGTTATCTGTTATTCAAAGAAAAAATTGTTTCTTAAAAAACTACTTACTGGCTTTTTTAGAAACGAGATAAGTTGATTCAAATACTTCGAAAACAGTTTATTGTTTTATCAGAAAGAAGGTAAGTCATAAGCACCTTTAAATAAGCACTCCCAAAAACCCTATAAGAATAAAATAACGTTTTCTTTTAGATTAATGCCAATAATATTTTGGAACCAAGATTAGAGTTTTATCAAGTACAACGAATTCAAAATATAAAAATCAATTTTGATTTCTATTTAATCTAAATAACAATTTCTTTTTCAGTCGATAAAAAAAAATATTAATTGTCTAGTTACTAATCTCGTATATGTATGAGGATGAGCCTCAACTCATCCGCAAACCAATTCGTCCACCCCAATCAACCAGATAGGGGGTTTCCCATTAAACCAAGGATGGGTATTGCAATCTCCGCCCAACCCCACCCAATACCTATTTATATATTGTAATACCTCGCTTGCCTCAACGTAATATTGTCTGTTTTGTGTCACTGGCTTATGGCTTTTTTTCTGGCGACCCGACGAGAATTTTCCAAGGGGTCACCATTCTGGTATTACTCTCACCCAAGCACGCTTAACTGCAACGTTCCAAGAACTTACCGTGCATGTGGCCCAAAAACGTTTGTTGTCTTGGGAGGCCAAGGTTTACTTATGAACCCAACATATCTCCTGTCAACGGCGATATGAGATATGCCTAAGGTGTTACAACTACATACAATAATTTCTCATGACAAGTTAGATACACTTTTATGAAGTAAACCGATTATTATAAAGTTGCTTTAGAAGAATTATGGTGAAACTTATCACTGATAAAAATTAAAGAAAATTATGTAGTACAACTATGGCCTTGGGTAAATTGTAGTGATAATGTTGATGATTTCTTCAAACGGAGAATATTGAGATTTTAGACTAAAAAGTTGCTCCAATAGCTTCCACATGTTTATTCCCAAAATGAAGAAAGTAAGAGAGAGAAAAAGTTTTTTTTTTCTAAATATGAAGATAACATCAAAAATGATTTATCATTTATATATATTAAAACAAGAACCAAGAAGAATGAGGTGGCACTCTCTAAGAGTAGGATTTGCATCTAAAAATTTTCTCATTATTTTGAATTTTTTAAATACTAAATAAGTTAAAGACTATTTTACCCTTAAATGAAAATTGTATGTCTCATTATAAAAAGGACTCTTTGGTAATTTGACCTATAATTTTATTGGCTTTAACTTTCAAATTATTTAATTTCTTAAAAAACATTTAATTTACCCTCTTCGTCTTCTCATTTATTAATTAAAAGAAAACCCCCAACCATGCCATGCTATATAAACTACAACCTAATCATCCACCAAAATGAAATTAATCATTTTTATGTTGTATATTATGTTCTATGAGGTTTGTGTGTTTGTTTTTTTGTTTCTTCTTTATAGAATTTACTTTCGTCGATACCATTGCTCATCTTTCATAAAATTTCGAGGTAAAATAAAACTTCAATTTTTTTTTATGATTATGTGAGTTATGCATTTTGTTGATGTGTGTATGTGTGTGTCATTCTCAATTGCTATCATTGCATTTTCTATTAAAAAGAGTTTCATATATTTTTGTAAGTTTTATGTATATTACATATTGTTGTTAAATAAAATTTTAGTTTTTTATTGGAGTTTGTTCACAATTATTATCTTTCTATTTTCTTTGTCATACTTCAAAATTGATTATCATGTTGGTATTGTTCTTCTTCCATTCAAATTTTTAAATAATGTTTATGTTTTGTATTTATTTTTCCTTTCGAATTTTTAAATAATGTTTATGTTTTGTATAATTGTTCTTATTTAATTGTATATATATTATTGTTAATGAGTTTGTAAGTTTTTATTTGGAATTTTTCCACGATTGTTATTTTTGTTTTCCTTCATTCATGTTTTTCATATAATCTTTATGTTGTGTATGTGCTTTATCTAGGTTTCTTAAATTGGTTCACTTATATTGTCGTAGTTTCTTAAAAAAATATTTTATATTTTTCTATTGAGAACGAATCATAATACAAAGTGTGATTTATGTGGGTTTTTACTTTTGTTTTTGTTATGGGCTCTGTTTTAATTCTTTTATGTTTTATGGTTTTTTAGTTTGCATTTAATAAGAAAAACCACAAACAATGAGATGACATTTTTTTAGGCATCCAAATCCCAAATTTCTTCTTTAACCTCTCAAAATTTGCCCTTTTGAATTAGTTTTCGAAAAATGTTTGTTCAATTAAACTTTTTGTCTTCTTTGATTACACCTAAGTTTCTTCATTATTTTTTCACAGTATTCTAATATTTTTATTCATACATTTAACGTACACACACACACACATATATATATAATTAACCCCTTTAAAAACTCATTGTATAAATGAAAATACAATTAATATATATTTCTATTTATATGACACCTGAATATAATAATACATGTGTATTTTTAAAAATAAAATAGTTATAATTATTATAATAAATAACAGAAGATGACAATAATCATATCAATATAATATCTTATGATTATTGCTTAAGTTATATTATTGACATAACACTTTTTATATATGTAACTATTTGGAAAATAATATACTTTTAGATAACCAACCATATGAGTTAAAATCATTTTTTTACTACAACATATATATTGATGCTTATTATTTTTAAATAAAAATAAATATATCTAAAATTTAAATGAATATAAAGTTATAAAATTATATATATATATATATATTATGTAAAACCTTAGCGAAATTCATATAAATACAAATGACGTTAGAACCGATATATATGAATAAAACTAAAATCAAATTAAAAACTTATTATTAACCTATTTCTAATAATTAAATACTTATTACATTTAATATCGGTAAATAAAATTAAGAGGAAATTACATATGTGGTCCCCATGGGTTATATTATATTGCACTATTGGTCCCTATTTTAAAATAATTATGGAAAATATCATGTGGTTTACATTATATTGCACCGTTGGTCACTAACCCCAACTCTAAGTAAAATCAATATGTTAAGCATGGGACCAATAATGCAATATAGTGTAAACAATTGGGACCAACGATGCAATATAGTGTAAACCACAAGGGGACCAACAATGTAATATAATGTAAACCACAAGAACCTTTTTCATAATTATTTCAAAATAAGGACTAATAATGCAATATAATGTAAACCACATGGACCAAAATTCTAAAATTAATATCATCCAATTATAGATATCTAAAAGCAAAACCCACAAGAAATGATATGACATTCTACGACTTAAGAATTTCCTATTTCTAAATCGTGGTTGATTTTGTGCACCCCACGTCGATGAAGAAACAAAATGTGGATAATGAATTGTAGAAATATAAATGGAGGTTGAGATGCCTTTGTGACAACTTATGGGGTTGACTCATTTTGGCCAATCTTCTTAACTAATAGATTGGGTCATTTTAACCCTTCAAACCAATAGGTTAGTTTATTTTGGCCAACGAAAAGTTTAAAATTAAATACCTATTTAAAAGTTGACTTGGTATATCCCACATTGATGGAGATTTTATTATGAAAGAATTGTGGATATATGAATGAACTCTTGGGGTTGACTCATTTTAATAATTCAATATTTTGTTATTAAGTTTGTTTATTGTAAGTTTGTGGGGTTCCAACTCAAAACCAATTGGCTATGAGTGGAGTACCCCAGGACTCTTAGAAGCACATTACAAGTTCACTTTGTGTCCGATGTGGGACATTGCTCAACACGCCCCCTCACGTGTGGCGTTGTTTTAGCCTAACACGTGGATACTTTGGGTTACGTGGAGTCTGTGCGGTTTTTTTTTACCAACCACGGGTGAACCTTGCTCTGATACCATGTAAGTTTGTGGGGTTCCAACTCAAAACCAATTGGCTATGAGTGGAGTACCCCAGGACTCTTATAAGCACATTACAAGTTCACCTTTGTGTCCGATGTGGGACATTGTTCAACATTTATCTCACATTCAGTCAAATATTTATTAAAAATATTTTCCAGTACCCGGCAACAACCATCGACAATGAGGTGGCACCTCCTAATGCTTGCAATCCTTTTATCTCTTTTTCTCATTTTTTTGATTTTCTTTAATGTTGAATATCTTAAAGACTTTTCACCCCTATATGGAACATGTGTGATACATTATTAACCTAGGTTTTTTTGTAAATTTACATAGATAAGTTTAACTTACAACTCTTGATTTGCTTCTTCATTTACTTTAATTTATTTCTTAATAAATATGTTTTTCAAGGTTACAATATAAAAAAGATGAGATCCAAGGGTTGAAGACATGAAAGATTTCCTTTGGTGTGGGATGAAAAATACAAGAGTTGAAGAAGACATGAAAGGTTTTCTTAATGGTATGTACAAATTATACTCTCTTAGAAATGTGATTTGTTATAACTATTTATTCTTTTCTATATTGTTGGAATTGTTATTATCATATTACATAGTTGTGTTTACATTTGTATCATATTGATTGGTTAAAATTTTGATATTTTCTATAAAGATTTATCTCTTAATAAAATTTGTTTTTCAAGGTTGCAATAATAAACAAGATGATATCCAATAGTTGAAGACATGAAAGATTTTCTTTGGTGTTGGATGAAGAATACAAGAGTTAAAAAAGAAATGAAAGATTTCTTAAAGGTATGTACAAATTATATTTTCTTAAAAATGTGATTTGTTATTACATATTTCTTCTTATCTATATTGTTGGATTTGTCATTATCATAATACATAGTTATGTTCTTGATTTGCTTTTTCATTACTTTCTTTAATATCTTAATGCAATTTGCTTTTGAAGGTTGCAATAATAACCGAGATGAAATCCAAGAAATTCCTTTGGTGCCGGATGAAGAAGATGAGAGTTGATAAAGATAGAAACATTTCAAATAAGTATGTGCAAATTATATTCTTTAAAAAATGAGTTTTGTTATTACGTATTTGTATTTTCTATATTGTTGGATTTGTTATTATCATAGGACATGATTGTGTTTACAATTGTATCATATTGAGTTGACTAGAATTTACATATTTTGTGATATACAATATTTGATATTTTTATTTATTTTAAGCTTCATTGATAATAATTGTTAATACAGCTATGATAATTGCGTTAAATTTAAATTATTTCGAGATTTTTCTATTGAAATTAGAATTGTCGTTGTTATAAGAATATTATATCGTTTCAAACTCCAACAGTCGTCATCAAATCTTAATGGATTTTTTTTTCATTATCAAACGTCGAAATATTTTTTTTGTTGAAAACTCCATTGATTTAGTTTGTAACGAGGTGAAACAATATTTACTCTTAGGCTTTCATTTTATCTTATACATTGTTTATTAATAATTTTTTAAATAGTTTTATATTTGAATTCTTTTAAAAAGATGATACAATATTTTTGGAGGGTTTAGAAATTATTAATATTTTCTTCAATTTATTTATATTTATTTTGTTAGTTTAACGATCAATATAGTTAAACACTTTTACATTTAATTACTATTCATTTTTTTTTTACACGTTATTAATATTTTATTATAAAAAGACTAAAAAAAATATGTTGACATTTTGAAAATGCTTGAATGATTATTTTTATTATTTATTCAAATTTTAGTTTCTTTTAAGTCTATATATCTTATTAACAGATTACATATATATTTCATTATTTTTCAAATAAATATATTTTTATATCTTTATATATAAAAGGAAGAACCACCAACAATGAGATGACACCTCCTAATGTTTGCAATCCTTTCTATTATTTTTTCATTTTTTTTACTTTCTTTAATGTTGAATATGTTAAAAACTTTTTCACCCCTATATGAAACAAATGTGATACATTATAAGTTTAACTTACAACTTTTGATCTAGGTTATTTTTGTAAATTCACATACATAAGTTTAACTTACAACTTTTGATTTGCTTCTTCATTTACATTAATTATTTTTTAATAAAATTCAAATGATAGTTTCCTTTTTTCATGAAATGCAACTACGCACTATTTAAATGACTCTTACGATACTCTTATTTTATTTAATATTATTTAATTGTGGTTTCTATACAACTTTCTTGCCACCGCGCGAGCGCGGTGCAACACACTAGTATATATTAAAACAACAACCTATAGCAATGACATGGCACAATAAGAGAGCTCCATTCCTATTTTTTTAATTTCTTATAATTTTGATTTTTTTTACAAAAGGTTGTAGTTGGTCATTAGATGGAAGATTAATAGTATTTTGGTTGTCCCACATTGGTTGGAAGATGAAAAAAATAAGAAATGAATGTGTATATAATGGGTTGAATGGTGTTGCCATGAGAAACAGACTTTCACCAATTGTTTGGATTGTTGTAGAATCTTTTTTGTCTCACATTGGTGGCAAAAACAAAAGTAAAAAGTTGGAAGTAGAAAGGATTTTATAAGGAACAAGATATTGTTTGAATGTTCATTCAACCTTTGATCCTTTTTTTGGGTTTGAACCTATAGAATGACTTGGCATAATGAAAGAGTTTCATTGCTATTTTTCTAATTTCTTATAATTTTGATTTATTTTTTACAAAGGGTTGTAGTTGGTGATTAGATGGAAGGTTAACGGAGTTTTGGTTGTCCCACATTGGTTGGAAGATGAAACAAATAAGAAATGGATGTGTATATAATTGGGTTGAATGGTGTTGCCATGAGAAACAAGTTTTCACCAATTATTTGGATTGTTGTGAAATCTTTTTTGTCCCACATTGGTGGCAAAAGTAAAAAGTTGGAATAAGTGATTATATAAGAAACAAGATATGGTTTGAATGAACATTCAACCTTTGATCATTTTTTAGGTTTGAACCTATAAAATGACTTGGCACAATGAAAGAGCTTCATTGCTATTTTTCTAATTTCTTACGCTTTTGAGTTTTTTTACAAAGGGTTGTAGTTGGTGATTAAGTGAAAGATTAATGGTGTCTTGGTTGTTCCACATTGGTTGGAAGATGAAAAAATAAAAAATGGATGTGTATATAATGGATTGAATGGTGTTGGAATGGGAAACAAGCTTTCACCAATTGTTGGGATTGTTGTGAAATCTTTTTTGTCCCACATTGGTGGCAAAAGTAAAAAGTTGGAAGTACAAGTGATTATATAAGAAACAAGATATGGTTTGAATGTTCATTCAATCTTTGATCATTCTTTGGGTTTGATAGTTAATTTTTTATTTACATGATAAAATACTTCATGTAATTGTACATATCTTATTTTTTATTTGATATCTTTGAATTCAATCGATGTTCATTCTAATTTTAATTTATTTTTGAATTAAATAGTTATATATTTTATTTACATGACAAAATATATCATGTAATAGTTAAACATTTCAGTTTAGATATATATAAAATAAATTTATATGAAATAATCAAAATGTCAATAAATAAAGAAAAAAACTTTTAGATGATAAACTTTTAAAAACTTTTGATTTTTTTTTCTTTCTAAAAAAGGTTGAAATTAATGGATAAATGGAAGATTAATGGTGACTTGATTATCCCACATTGGTAGGAAGATGAAAAAAAATAAGAAATGGATGTGTATATAATGGGTTGAAGTGTGCTGTCAAAAATTGTGAAATGGTGTTAGCTAAATATAGCCACACCAATTTTAATACTTAAACAAGTTAATTTTATATTGATTTTTTTTTCAAAATGATTTCAAGCGATTGTTTAATGATTATATAAACAATTAAATAATCAACATAAAAACATATATTTTTTGAGCTAACAATGTTTATAAATAAAAACTTTTTGTTAAATGATATCAACTAATGTATAATGATTTTAACCTCGATATATAAATTAAACAATAAACATATAAATCTATTTTTTTTGTTTTTGTTTTTTTGTAAGCTAACAATAACTATAAATCAAAACTATGATTAAATCTAATATAAAAGCAACAACTAGGAAAGTTGAGGTGACACTAGACCTGGCAAACGTGTCGTGTCGTGTAGAGTTCAAAGTTAAACGGGTTGAAAATGCTTGACCCTAACCCGACCCGTTTAATAAACGGGTCAGAAATTCCAACCATAACCCGACCCGTTTAATAAACGGGTTGACCCGTTTAACCCGTTTAACATTTATAAATTTGAAAATTAAAAATAAAAATTCACAAAAATTTAGGAATCCAAATTTTATAATTTAAACTTATAAGCTTGAACCAAATCCATTAACATTATTATATTAAATATCCAAATAAATCGTAAATTAGTAATAAAAAATATAAAGAAAACTTTATATATACACACAAACACACACATATATGCATAAACGGGTTAGTCGGGTCATTTTCGAGTTGATATGTTTGACCCTGACCTTACCCGTTTAACTTTCGTGTCCTGTCGTGTCAACCCGTTTACTTAAACGAGTTGAAATATGTTACCCAAACCCGTTTATTTCGTGTCGAGTTCGTGTCGGGTTAGCGTGTCGTGTCAATTTTTGCCAGGTCTAGGTGACACCATGCGAAACAAGCATCCACCAATTTTTTGGATTGTTGTTAAATCTTTTTTGTCCCACATTGGTAGCAAAATGAAAAAGTTGGAAGTAAAAGTGATTATATAAATGATAAGATATGGTTTAAATGTTCATCCAACGTTTGTTTATTTTTTAGGTTTCATAGTTAATTTTTTATTTACATGATAAAATATTTTATGTAATTGAAAATATTTTATTTTTTATTTGATATATAAATTTGAATTCAATGGATGTTCATCCTAATTTTAATCTATTTTTGGATTAAATAGTTATATTTTGTTTACATGACAAAATATGTCATGTAATAGTTGAACATTTCAATTTAGTTTTATATAAACTAAATTTATCTGTAAAAATCAAAATATAAATATATAAAGGAAAAATTTTTAGATGATAACATGAGATAACAAAGTATTCATTAAATGATGAGTTGTAATAAATTCTTTATTGTCCCATATTGTTGAAAATGTGAAAAGTAAGAGGTTTAAGTGAGTATATACAAAATAAGATGTGTCTTGAATAATCAAAAACTGATTCTTACCACCGCGCAACGCGTGGTGCACAACACTAGTGATTACCTAATGTAATAACCAATAGGAAGCCTTGAAAATAAGATTGTGGTTTTTAATTTTCTATTTTAAAGAAATTATGAAAAAGCTGTTGAAGATACTAAGGTTGTGTTTGGTGAACATAAGCTAGCTTATAAGCTAGTTCATCCAAACATGTACCAGGAAGCTAGCTTATAAGCTAGCTTTTTGAAACGCTACTTTGAGTAGCTTATGGCTATGTTTGGCAACCGTAGCTTATAAGCTAGCTGGTAGCTGATAAGCTAGCGGATAGCTGATAAGCTAGCTGTTGATTGATAAGCTTGCTAGTAGCTGATAAGCTAGCTGTTGAACAAATTATGTTTGGCAAAAACTAGCTTATGAGTATGTAAAATGACCAAAAAGGGTATATTTGAATTTAATAATTAATATTAATAAGGGTATAATTGGAAAAAGCTACAATAAGCTCCTCATAAGCTACTCAAAGTAGCGTTTCAAAAAGCTAGCTTCCTGATACATGTTTGGATGAACTAGCTTATAAGCTAGCTTATGCTTGCCAAACACAGCCTATGAGGAGCTTATTGTAGTTTTTTTCCAATTATACCCTTATTAATATTAATTATTAAATTCAAATATACCATTTTTGGTCATTTTACATACTCATAAGCTAGTTTTTACCAAACATAATTTGTTCATACGCTAGCTTATCAGCTACTAGCAAGCTTATCAATCAACAGCTAGCTTATCAGCTACCAGCTAGCTTATAAGCTATTCTTGCCAAACATAGCTTAAAAAATTCATTGTAGTTTAGTTAATATTTAAAAGAAACCCTCAACTTTACAAAATCGTCATGACGTAATCTAATTCATACATTTACATGTTAAATTTATCTAATTTGATAATATTATGTGTGCTTTATATTAGCATCACAACTACATAATATTTGATTGATTTAAATTTTAAAATTGTTGATTTTATAGCAAAACATATCAAATACCCATCTAATCTCTACACCGACCGACCTAATTAAGTGTCAATTGTAAAAAGTATTACCGTGTTAATTTGTTGTGTGTTAACATATATATTTTGAAACAACAATAAAAACACAAACTTGCATTGGTTTAGTTGGTTAGTTTCTTGTATTTTAAAGGTGAGGTCTAGGGTTCAATTCTTGTTAGCCCCATTTTCCAAAATAAATTGCAATAACAAGATTTGAACATGAGACCTTTTTTTAAAAGATTTTCCAAAATAAATTGCAATAACAAGATTTGAACCTGAGACCTTTTTTTTAAAAGCTTGTTTGAAAATAAGTTCAAAATTATAAGTTCAAAATTTTAGGCGTCGATTCTATTATTTCTTAGATGTTCGGTAAATTCACTAATTCCCTGTATAATTTAAACTAAATTGATTTATGGGTGTCTATTTATATATTGTTATTTGTTAAGTCATGACTTTAATTTGTTATATATTAACTATTTTAACATTTCATACTAATAGACAAAATATCCAATAACGAGGAAAACAAGCGTTGATTAGTCATATATGTCAGATAAAAGTAATTTTGATAATAAGAGTTCAATACAAGTATTTAGTTATGTAACCTTAATTTGCTAACAATGTTGGTATTTTAATTATTTGTTTATGTTTGGTGCTCATTCTAAGGTATAATCCTGACTTCGTCCCTGGTGAGATTTAAACACGTATGATTCTTTATATATTTTAAATAGCTTACAAAAACGGGAAAAAGATCTTTGTTTCCTCGATATAGATAAGATCCCGTTCTCCATTGGATGGAGATGTGATCATATTCTCCTGTAAGGACTAGGAATGGCAATGGGGCGGGTTTGGAGCTATCCCGTCCCCGAACCCGAAATCGAAAAATCCGCCCCATCCCCACCCCGTTCCCTGTTTTTTCCCTGAAACCCAAAATGCATATATATATATATATATTATATTTAAACGACATCAAAAAGAATATATATTGTAGCAACAATATATACACCACTAAATCATATATGATTTATTTAATGATGGGTCCCACATAACATGTGGCTCAAAATGCATTCTTTTGTTCCTACAAATTAAGTTGTTCTTGTATGAACCTCCCTCTATTCCTCTCTCTCTCTATATATATATATATTGGGGTATATATATATATATAAATAATATCAGGGCGGGGCGGGGAACGGTCATCCCAATCACTGCCCCGAACCCCAAAAAGATCACCATTAATGCCCCGATCTCTGCCCCGTAACCGATAATGTCTGCCCCACCCTGACCTGTTAAGATCGGGTTTCTCTGTTGGGTTCGGGTTTTCTTGCGAAATGTTAACGGAGTAGTAAACGATTAACTTGACACAGTCGTCAGTTTCAGCTCTAAAGTCAAACAAATGAGATGAAACATACACATTCATCTGTGAAGATGCCTACAAAAAATTCCTTCTATTGCAATTCTTGAATAATCTTCCAATGCCCAAAAACAACACTTCGATAACGAACGAAACGACCTCAATACACCACTCCAAAAAGAATCGGTTTTTACACAAAAACCCACATCCCAAATTGCAATAAATTAAAATCAACAGCTTTCACCGATCCCCGAAGACGATCCTTCGGAGCACAACGCAGTTGGTTCCGAGACAGTATACTTATATAAGCCGGCCCCGGAACATTCCGGAACATCTTCGACTCTCACCACCTCTTCGACCACTTTCCCCCGATTCCCGACCCCATCCACCGCCTTATTAAACCGCTCGACCCACACGTCGTAATCGACCGCGTACGGGGTCCCGAGAAGACCGTTTACGTAATCGGCAAATGCCTTCAAAAGCGACGAGGCTTCCCCGAGGTGGTTTTGGATCACCCGTTTCGACCAGCATTTTTGCTGCCATTTCAAAGCCGATTCGATCGAATCGACCTGCTGTTGAGTGGCCATTTTGCCACCACAAATGTAGTAAAGAAGATACACTAAGCTTTCGGCATCGGAAGACGGACAAAGCTTCCCGTGTTGTAACGCATGGGACGATGAGAATTGCAAGTTCACGGCCGGGCACGAGTCTTTATCATCCAAAACCGCACGGCCCCACGACACCAAAACGTAGAAACCGTTTGTTGTTATGATGTTTTCCGGACAAACATCGCCATGCTGGACGTTGGCCGATTTGGCACTTTTTAGGGCCGATAAGCAATCTCGGCAGCACCGGATTGCGTCATCGGAGGTAAACGGGATGGATTTCGACGATAGAAGTTCGCCGACGGGATGCGTAACGAGGATCGGTGTACCGCATAACGGGTGATCGCACCGCCCTTTCGGACTCTGGCGGTTGCAAGTACCGGAATGCAAGATTCGGCCGCTAGCGACGATTTGCGGAAGATTCTTGCTGCAGATTCCTTGATCTCGGAAAATGTTCAATACTTTCGTTTGCCGTTGGACTTGATACCAAAGGCTCATATCCTCCCACGATGGCTCTAATCTTGTCGGATGGGCACCGACATATAGTACCAACGGTTCGGTCGGAAATTCCGACGCGAAAGCGCCGTAGCAACCGCCGTTCCATCCTCGGAGCAATTCTCGAACCTGAAACCGATCTCGAAGATCTTCCAACTCCAAAACTTCTCCCGGTTCGAGCTTCAACCGATGATCTTGATCGCACTTTTCGGGTTCGACGGTTTCGATGGTTTCTCGATCATGTCGGAACGGAACTATGGAGTCCTCCGCCGTCTCGAGCCGCCGCTCGATCCGCCGTTCGTGGAGGCGGAGGCCGTGGTCGGACGCCAAGGACGTTATCGACCTTTTCGCCTCTCCGCTCCACTGAGAAATCGAGTAGAAAGTCGCTAAAAGCACTTGCAAACTTCCCAAATCTCTCCAATTCGCATTCCCTAACTTGTTCCACACCCGATCGACCTCGGAAACGTTCACTTCCGCATGATGTTTGATCCAATTCACCATCGATAAATACGGATCGCCATCGATAAACTCAAGTTTTCCCAAATCGCCCGCGAGTTTAACCACGCCACCGAAGCTGGAATCGAGAACCAAAACGTAAACACAATCGTTGCTAGCCGCATTATACTTGCTTAAGGTTCTCGAGAGCAAAATTCGCACGCCGAAAAAGAGAGCTTCACATATAGAAGAAGAAGACAACGTTAACTTGTTTCCGTTCATAATATGCGGTCTAAACAACGCAAATTGGACGACCTGATCCCATCGTACATGTGGGTCGAGCTCGTTTTTCAAAACTAAAGCAGCACCGCAAAGCGAATCGAGCCTTCTTCTCGATATCGCCTTTTCTAACGTGTAGAATTTGGATCCGGAATAGCGTGGACACCATACGGAGTACGGTGAGGGTCCGTTTTCGTCCCATAACGTATGCCATAAGGAGTCGGAAATCGCATGCAAGAAGTCTTCGAGCGCAAGGAACTCTTCTTGTTTCGAGCTATACGAGGAGGGCATCCGGTGCAACTGTTGAAATAACACGGATTCTAACGCGAAATCGAGGTTTTGTAACTCATCGAGAAGAAAAGGTGAGCTGAAACCGTGATCGAGATCGTCATGGGAATTCTCTAGAATCCATTCCTCAAGGTGTTGTGTGAAAAGATCGATATCGGTAAGATTTCGAGCGCATTCTTTGGTTGCTTTGAGTGCTCGTTTTGAGGCTGAAATGCTCGATGCACTGCGTGAAGAAATGACTGCATACGAATGTTGTTGACATGAGTTACCGAAGGTTATAACGTGACTAAAACTAAAACGAATACCAATTAATGATGCAAACCTGATTCGGTCTTTCTGAAACTTCCATCCAAACTTTGCCCACCAACCGAACCCAAATCATATTGATGTGAACCTTATAAGAAAAGAAAGATTTTGTATCAAGAAAAGAAATCAAAACGCTATTTAACATGAACACAGGTCTGCATACGTCCAACCCCCTGGACCCCACCTCTAAGTGGAATTCACTAGGCTCGTTTGGCTTGGTTTTGTTATATCTGAGAGTCGTTAGTTAGTTTTGAATCGTAGATATGCACACATTTTGTATAATCTTTAGAAGAAAATCCTTGAAATTCCTTGCTTTAAAGTGAAGCATAGGACATGTTTTTCAAGAACGAAAATTTCAACTTTTCAAAGAAAACCCCTAGTACAGTGTAACAACCTGTCCCACATGGATAGAGTAGATCCGTGAGTTAGGTATAAGCATAAAGTTGTCAGCTAACAAAAGTTAAATTCGAAATTATTGGGTCAACCCTCTTCCTCATGAAGAGGGGGAGGGGGGGGGGGGTATGTAATATGGACGTCAGGATTTAAGTTGGAGAGTTTGTAAATTGTAACAACCCATCCCCATCCCCATCCCCATCCCACATGGATAGAAAAGTAAAATTTATGAGCTCGTTATAAGCTCAAAGTTGTTGGTCACTTTGTTTCACTATTATGTCTTGACGATGATTTGCAAATTTAACATCCAAAGGACATGGACCATCAAACCGATAAACACTCTTTCAGAAAGAGATTCAAAAGGGTTCCACATATCCTAACAACTCTTATAAAGTGACATTCTAATGGGTTCCACATATCCTAACAGATCAAAAGTAACACCCATAGGCCACAACGTTACAAGGAAGATCAAATCGCCTAAAAACCACCCACAAGCGTTGATACACAAAGTAACTCGAAATAACGAGTAATTGATAGAAAATGTTGTCTTATTCTAGAATCACACTATGACCATTACTAGCCCTAATAAAAGTACTAGTTTTCATTGAAGATGGATGGGTTAACCATTATATAACACAACCATAACCATGAATCTTGCTTTCCAAAATTTCACTCCAAATTAATGCACATCTAACTTTCTTTCAAATACCCCTCTTCTTTCACAAGTTAGGATCCATAATCTTGAGCAAAATTGGACAAAAATACCCTAACTTTAAGTTATTGCTAACAATCCCATTATGCCAAAATAACCAAAACAAATGAGTCACTGGGGGCAACAATGCACATATAACCTAACTATCAACACAACTGTAATAAGCTAAAACACCAACTTCTTTTCAAATTCCAATCAGATTACAAAAAATGAAAACACATCTAACTTCAACAGAAAACATAAATCCAAACAAGTAAAAAGGGGGAAAAGGCAATACATTCATGGAAGCTACATTTTGTAAGAACCCAAAAGAGAAAATGAAGAAAGAAACTTGAGATGAACAATGAACTCACCTAGTTGCATATTGGTGTCTGATAATGTGAAAAAACTGAATAATTTGCAAAACCCAAGTTGGGTTTGGTAAGAAACACAATCTTGAGCATATTCCAGAGGTGAAAACTTAGATGCAATCAATCAGCCACACCATTAAGCCCAATGTGGCTGAAAGAATGAACAACAACCCCTGTGATACAAAGACAGATATGTGTGTGATTATGATTGGAAGTGGTAGAAAAGAAACATGCCAAAAAAGAAAGGAAAAATGGAAACACATCTTACAATGATGGAGGTGATGTTGATGGTGCCTCCCACTCTCTCTCAACTCCACCAGCACCCCAAACCCCAAATCCAAAAGGACCAAAACCCACCTAGGTTTTTCATTATTTAATTATTTTTAATGAAGAAAAATGAAGAAAAAATGGTAATATATGTTTTGTAATTTGTAGTATCCAGATGTGGTTGGTGGTTGTTTGGTTTTGTTTGTAGGTTTCTTGCATTCTTTGTCTGCTATTGTTTCTTTAAATCTTTCTTTTTAAAGGCCTATCTTGATTCCCACGAGACCCCATTGAAAATGAACGAATATTTTTGAATTTTAATATTTGTCACATTTTTCAAGATTGATAAAGATTAATAAGATGGGTGTTTTTTGTTGAGTAAAATGAAGTTAATTGTGGCATTGGATGAGTGTGATGGGGTGTAAAGTTTGCAACTTTTCATGATTTCTTTTTTTAAGGATTTAAAATTAGGACTTACTTATTTTAATATTATATTGTTTACGATAAGTAAAGTTATTGGTTAACTGGGATGCTTTTTCAGAATTTTATTTAAAATAATCATTTTATTTAAAAATCATTTACTTTTAAATGTGTAGTAGAATTTTAGCCCTCCCAAGTCCCAACCCAACTGTCATTTAGTTGTTTCATAAATTCATAATAAGCCATTTGAAGTCCTCTATGTTGGTATTCGATCATTCTCAAACCAAATACCCAATACAATAAAAAAAGAAAAAAAAAATAGAATGTTAGAGAGGGAGAGAGCGGGTAGGTGGTGTGGAGATACCGCCCCAAGCCGTAGCCCGCCAACCCGCTAAACCTAGCCATCTTCTACGCTCGGCCTAAGAATCTTAAAATAAATGTTAGGACATGTTTGTTAGCAGTTTAATTAGTTAATAGGGTCCACGACTTATTGAGTCAATCATACATGACTATTTAATATTGGTTTAATAATATAGAAAGTGGGTTATTCAATAAGTTTATGGAAGAGAGCTTTATATAGAAAGTTAAGTTTTTCTTTAACATGTTTCTCCTAAAAAAACACATTCATTCATCTATGGAAAAACTCTCACAAATAAAAAAAATTCTCAATTTATACAAACCATGGACGGATTTGAAGAGGGGCACACGGTGGCACGGGCCACCGTCAAATTC
Source organism: Centaurea solstitialis (assembly GCA_030169165.1). Classification (NCBI taxonomy): domain Eukaryota; kingdom Viridiplantae; phylum Streptophyta; class Magnoliopsida; order Asterales; family Asteraceae; genus Centaurea; species Centaurea solstitialis. The sequence goes on from CM058042.1 coordinate 94,223,347, forward strand.
CTCCGCCGTAGTGTAAAAGGTTACGGTGCCACCGTATCAATTTGTCGTGTGCCACTGCCACCATATATATTTTGAAAATACAATAAAAACAAAAGTTTTCTTTGGTTGAGTTGGTTAGTTACTTGTCTTGTAACCATGAGGTCATGGGTTCAAGTCCTATTAGAGACATTTTTTTTAGATTTTTGTTTTTTTTCTAGATTTTTGCTTTTAATTTCATATTTAGTGTTTATATAAAAAATTGTTTGTACCAAGAATTGAACTTGAGACTTTACCTTTGAAAATCAATGAACCAACCACTAGACCAATAGAGATTTTGTGAAAATTTTCTTTATATATGTTCTTTGTAGTTAAATGGTGCCACCGTCTGAAAAAAGCTCTAGATCCGTCCCTGATACAAACAGATTAAACTTTATTAATACAGGATTTAATGAAAAACAATTAAATAGCCTTTTAGATTCATATATCACAATCGTTAATATTTTCTTTTTCTTTTCTTGACAAAAATAGTAAGAAACATAATAGATATCTTTCAATTGTTTATAATTATAAGATCCAACTTCATAAACTTAAACTAATGTTTACTTCATAGTTGTGTTTATTAGTTGTTTTTTGTGTTTTAACCAAGTTGAATTTACAAGGGAATTAATGTATGCCATGATAAGTTTGCAAGATCATCATATATGGTTTATTAACATATTTATGATTTAAATATATTTGATAAAAGTATATTTTCAAATCATAATCTGCGCTTTGATGGATAAGGATATGCAGAGATTTTGTATACTAGATGAGGCATGAAACGGGGTATGGATGCCATATATACATGTTCTCAGCAGGCGTGTTCTTTCAAGTTGACAGTTACTCCCATCAGGTAACTGTTAATACTTAATAACCACCATACCAAGGGTTGTGTCCATTCATTCTTTATATTTATAACACAATATCATTAATACGTATACATAAAACTGATCATTAAATAAACTTATATGTATTATAAATCAACTCTTAATTACATAATTCAATTGGTCATATATATGAATATATCAAATATGTTACTTGTTCTCTTTATGTCATGTATTACAATCATTCTAACATGCATACATACATTTGGTAATTTTTTACTCATATTCATTTATTTCTTTTAAATATGATATAAATCATTATCAATAATATTTTTATCATATTATATATCTTATACATTTATCAGGCACTCCGGCCCAAACCCATACTCCGACTTGCACCGGCTCCGACCCATACAATTTAATCCTATATTTAATTTCAAATTTACATATAACCCCCTAAACTTATAATGATTATTTACTTTATACCGTTTACTTTTCAATATTTCATTTTACGTTTTAGTCATATATCGTATATTGGCTAAAATATGTTAAACAAATACGTTTTAATTTTAACAAATTACGTCATTATAATCGTATCGTCAATACGATCGAAATGAGCCTAATATTGAATATTTTTTGATGTACTTATTTTATTATATACTATATATATTACGATTATATGGACCAAATTTACATATTAACCTCCTAAACTTATAATATTTATTCAGTGTATATCTTTTACTTTTTCAATATTTCATTTTATGTTTTACACATATATCGTATATTTCCTAAAATATGTTATAAAAATACGTTTTAATTTTAACAAATTACGCCATTATAATCGTATCGTCAATACGATCGAAATAAGTCTAATATTAAATATTTTTTGATGTAATTATTTTATTATATACTATATATAATATACGCTTCAACTGACCAAAATCCTATTCCCATTTTCAAATTTACATATTAGCCCGCTAAACGTATAATATTTATTCACTGTATACCTTTTACTTTTCAATATTTCATTTTATGTTTTACTCATATATTGTATATTTGCTAAAATATGTTTAAAAATACATTTTAATTTTAACAAATTACACCATTATAATCGTATCGTCGATACGATCGAAATAAGCCTAATGTAGAATATTTTTTGATGTGACTATTTTATTATATACTATATATAGTACGATTATATGATGACATTTTGAAAAGTTACATTTTAGCTCCTTAAACTTATAATATTTATTCACCTTTTACCTTTTAGTTTTCTATATTTCATTTTGTGTTTTAGTCATATATCATATATTGACTGAAATATATTAAAGTGTCGGTACCTACTGTTCATGAACAGTCTTTTGGCTTCCTGGTAATTGTTAGTATTATTAAAATCTCTTAAAAATAAATTTTTTGATTTTTTGATTTTTTAAATCTTTTTATTTATTTTATTAAACCTTTAGTATGACAACATTTGTACAAACTTTATGTTTCATATAAATTCATGTTATTATTTATGATCAAATCTATCATATTTTATAACCCGGCGCGAAGCCCGGGCTTATCATCTAGTTACATCATAAAAACATGGAAAACACATCCATGATTTTTTTTTCTAGAATTGTTTAAAAATAAAATAACATTGATACGAAATACTAGTAAAAAAAAAATAAATGTTACCTACTAAAAACACCATATCTTATAAAACAAAGAAAAAAATTAGTATATGCAGGTCGACATTTTTGTATTCGTTCTTTTGAAAATGACACATAATAAAACAAAAGTTTGAAAAATTGTTGGATTTGAAAATAGTTATTTTAATTTGCAGTAGAAAAAATAATCAGCAAAGGAATATTCGTGCTGTTGGTTTCTTTTGTCCCTATTGAATATTGTTGACCGACTAGTTTCCAATTTTAAGTTGTAGAAATAATTTATAATAAAATAAAACAATTTAAATACTATTTAGTTTTAGATTTGTATTAAAGAGAGTAAATTAAAAAAATTATCTGAATTGTCAAGGTAATAATATTTTAACATGAAATATAATATTAACGTTGATTATAGGGGTGGCAACCAGGTCGTGTTTGGGTTGGTGGGTCATAAACATCAATCCAGACAAGACTTGTTTAACTAATCGTGTCGAAATCTTCAACCCTAATACGTGTCGTGATGGGTCGGGTCGTGGGTCGCAGGGTCATAAACGGGCTGGCCGGTCATTAAAGAGTTGGCATGATTACAACTTATTTTAAAACGTGTAACAATATGTTTACAAGACTACAAAAGAAAGCTAGATCGTTTCAAACAGTTAAAATTAAATTTGATTCATTTTTAATGCAATAACATCTAATAGAACATGAATTCAAGTTCTTGTTCTACTTCCTTAAAAGATTTTTGACTTGCATTTTCAAATAATCATAACACTTTAAGTGTAAGGGACAATTTAATTTTTTTCCGTTAAACCTTGTATGAGTTAAGTTGTCTGTCTTGGTAATTTATCAATCTAAGGGATGAGAGACCTATATTTTTCATTAAACCTTGTATGATTTAAATCGTCTGTCTTGGTAAATATAAGGGTTGGGAGACCTTTTTATTTAAGGTTCATCTTAATTTTACCTATACTACATCCTTGACAATTTGGTAATTAAGTTACTGCTATCTAAGACTGACCACGGGATGATAGGGTCTGGATTCAAACTCGAGATAGATGACAATTTGGTAATTAAGTTACTACTACCTTTGTGGTAGAGAGACCTATGTTTTTTTTAGGATGGCAAAGAGAGAGGATTGGATTGTTTCTAACTACTAAGACATTTCTAATATTAATTTGTTTGTGATAACTTAATGGAGACAAGTGAAGGGTCCTGCAACCCATGGCTTATTTCATATAAGCGTTTTGGCTTAAGGACTTGACTATTAAGCCATAAAAACCACTTTTTATGGCTGAATGCATGACATACAGGCGATTAAGCTCATACACAGCAAGTAAACAGAGGGACACACAGCTTAATGAGCCAGTTGTACATAACTGTTTGAGGGAGAAGCCTGATTCAGAAAGCCAATAATTCCCCGACTTATCCCTCTCCCAATTAAAAACACGCATGACGCTCCTTTTATCTATGAAAAAATCTCAAACAAAATCTTCCTAATCTATATAGACAGATTAATTCATACAAATTTAAAGAAAAACCAACCAAATCAATAAAACACCATATTCTGGTATACACCCATTCAGCCGTTATGTAACGATAGTTGCACACTTGAACTTGCATGACTTCACTGGCACATTGTCTACCATTTTTAACAATCAATTAGAAGCGTGATAATGCCAAAAAAACAAAACACTTTCTGACTTATTGATACATAATCCAATTAACGAGCACCTGCAATTGGTTCACAACACATCTTCAAAAAAAAAAAAAAACCGTAAATTTTGCAACATTCATCACTCTTGATTCCTCTTCCTGATGACTGCTTCGATTGCAGAGACAGCAAGCAGTCGTTGACGATCATATCTACGCACTTCAACATCGCCATCTACATCCAGCTCAAATATACACGATAACGTTGTGAGATAATATCTACCTTCCCAAATTAACATACGGTATGCCAAATATCAAGGGAGCACCCAATCTTTCCTTCAATTCACCCTATTTGGGTCACGAGATGCAGCAAGATGATCCTGCAAGACCCATCAAGAAAATCTTGAGAAAAAAGAATAAAACTTTTAAATCAAACGAACCCAATATATCAGCCGTAGAGGTAGGGTATAGGGATAAGATGTATGCAGACATTTCCTCTTATATCACCAAGGGTAGAGAGGTTGTTTCTGTGAAGATCCTTGGCTAATAACAGTGTTTTGGTGACTGTAACCTGTGATAAAGTAGAAAAGGAAATCTAACTTTTTACATGTTAGTTCGGTTTCAGTGAAACCCATGGACATCAATTCAACAGCCTAAGCTTCACGTATTAAAACCCTGGCTAGCTATGTCAACTTCTTGATAAACAGTGTTTTAGAAGGATTCTGATCCACATTTACCAAATTTGCCCCTTAGCAAACATTACGAAGTATTAATGGGGTTAAGCCAAACCTGCCATAATCTTCCCTTCTGCACCTACAAGCTATCATTTCAAAGAGTGAAATGGGTTCTAACACTATGGATGTTTTCGACTCTGGTTTATGCTTCTATAGTGCTTTATGGATTTAATAATCGACCCCAAAATTCATAGAATGATTCCACAGGGGATAAAGAGATCTGCGTAGCTGTGTCTACAATATAAGCTCAATGCTGAACAAGAGACCAATAGGATGCAAGATGCCTCACTTTTACAAAAAAAAGGTTTGGGAGAGAACAAGAAAAAGAAAGAAATAAGACCACATCCATTCATGAATTCACTCTAGAAACAAAAAAGGGAAGAGGGTGAAGTAGTTCAAAGGTTTAAAAAACCAACTTATAGCATAGAGATTATTGGCTGACCATCTTCTTGGAATAGCCAAAAACATTTAGGCTATGTTTGGTAAACTAGCTAGCTGGTAGCTGATAAGCTAGCTTATGAACAAATTATGTTTGGCAAAAACTAGCTTATGGGTATGTAAAATGACCAAAAGGGGTATATTGAGATATAATAATTATTATTACTAAGGGTATAATTGGAAAAAGCTACAAAAAGCTCCAAAAAGTTACCTCCAAGTAGCTTATCAAAAAGCTAGCTTATAAGCTACCTTTTTGTCCATCCAAACATGTGCACGCTAGCTTATTAGCTACTTTGGGTTTACCAAACAAATCCTTAAGCTAAAATGATAGAAAACCAGAGACGCTATAAGTGAAACTAAAAACACACTAGCAGGGTTCATGAGTTCAGCTTCCTCAAGTGAACGCAAAGATAATGTGTCATGGAAGTTCAAAGAGCAGATGGGTGCAAATATAATTAATGTATAAACCATCTTAATCCTTCGAGAGGACACAAAAACACAATAACCTTTAAGTGCAAAGAAAAATTATGGGAAAGCATTTGTGGGATCGACTTGTGCTCAACTTGGTAAGTTCTTATTGATGTATTACTGGTCTTGATACCAAAAAAAATCATGCAAGCATACACAAGCTTAAAGAGAGCAAAAGCTTACTGATATGAAATCAAAGGCTCTAGTATCATCTTTCTTTGATGCATTCATTGTTGAAGTAGGAGCTTGACTTGCAATGACTGGATTAAAAATATCCGGAAGAGCTGAATTATATCCCCCAACTTGAGTTCCAGAAGGATTGGTTGCTGGACCATTATTCAGGGATTGCAAGTTTCCCGACTGTTGCAAGTTAGTCATTGTCGATAAAAATTGCTGCTGAGCTAAAAGGTTGCTCATGGCACCATAGTTTAACGGTTGAGAACCAAATGCCATAGGATTGAACATCAATCCTGAAGATTGACCATTATATAACTTAGGATCCATAGGAAACATCGGATTTGGATTCACCCCAGGTGCCTGATATTGAAGCATGTTACTTAAAACATCATTCATCTGAGGATTTGGGTTCATTGTAGAATCTGAAAATATTGTTTCAGTTTGTCCCCTTAGAGAGGTTCCGTTCTGCAATGTTGATGGCTCGTTCCCATTTACAGACAAACCAGCCATCAAATCGTTGAGATTATCTTTAGAATTTCCTTGGCCGCCTTGAGGAATTCCGGAGTCGGAACCAAATATATCGAACAGCTCCGGTCCACTTCCACTTGCCGTGGTCTGTGTGAAAACAGCTTCCGGTTTGTCAACAGTAGCCATTCCTGAAAAGATATCGGCTGATTCATGTTCTTCTTTATTGTTTTGGCCAAGAAAGGAAACATCGGCAAAGGGATCATCATTGTTTCCAGGTTGATCATTGTGCACATCAGTACTCGGACCATCACCAAAAAGACCATCGATCAGAGATGCACTGCTGACAGAGTTTTCGGTTCCATTTGGATCGTTGGTGTCTATCAAGTCCGGCATCTGAATTACAGTTTTTTCGGTTTTCAAATTTCTGTCTGGCTGATTCATCCTGCTACCACTTTGCTCTCCATTAAGAATGATCAAGACCTGACCATCCGAGTAGGAAGAGAAACCAAATCCCAATTACAAAACGGTTTGGTTAGACATGTTATAAAGATCATAGGTGAAATTGGAACAACTGGTATGACTGACATGCCAAATTTAAATACAGTGCTGACTGCTGAGCATGATGCTTTGACAGGTTAATCAATCAATAAATTCAAATATATGTTTCTTTGTGTGTACATACAGAGATAGATAGGGATAAACATATATATATAATATATATATAGAGAGAGAGAGAGAGAGAGAGAGTTGGATGCAGGTGAGACCAAGCTGTTTCTGTGAGACCGGTGAGACCAACACTTTTTACATGAAACTTCACAGCAAAACGCTGTGAAGGTTAAAAAAATCGAACATTCATTGTAGTAGGGTTAGGTTCAAATGTGAACTCAATTTTGGTTGTGAACGTGAGGACGAATCTCAGCCACACATCTTCGGTTACGGTGGATGCGATCACAAAGGATTGACGCGATTCATGGGAGGGTGGAGATTATTGAAGGAGGGGACCCAGTCAAAACCGCCTTTATTGACTGGATGAGTGGCTGAGATTTGTCCTCATGTTCACAACCAAAATGGAGTTCACATTTGAACTTTCCTCTAAACACACACATACATATATATAGGGGAAGGTTCAAACAAGAAGCATGCCAATTTAAGAGAACGTAAGGAATCTCAGCCACTCATCTCGCGGTTACTGTGTACGTGATCACGGAGGATTGACGCGATTCATGGGAGGGTAGAGATTAATAGAGGGGGGGACCGGTCAAAGCCGCCTTTGTTGACCGGATGAGTGGCCGAGATTGCTTCTCACGTTCTCTTAAATTGATATGTTTCTCGTTTGAACCTCCCTATATATATATAGGGGTGGGTTCAAATGTGAACCACTTTTTTGTTGTGAACGTGAGGACAACCGAGAGCGCGACACGTGGCGGATGACTAGGCGCCACGTCAGATCCACGTCGGGTGACTAGACGCGATTCATGGGAGGGCATTGAATTAAAGGAGGGGACCACACTCAAAATCGCCACGTGTCGCGCTCTCGGTTTTCCTCACGTTCACAACCAAAAAGTGGTTTACATTTGAACTTTCCTCTCTCTCTCTCTCTCTCTCTCTATATATATATATATATATATATATATAGTATTAGGTTCAAATGAGAAGTGCTAAAAAAATGAGAAGTAGAGAAGTGATCTCCACCACTCATCCGGTCAATAAAAGCGGCTTTGACCGGGTCCCTTCCTTTAATAATCTCTACCCTCCCATGAATCGCGTCAATCCCCCGTGATCGGGTCCACCGTAACCGGTCAAAGCCACCTTTATTGACCGGATGAGTGATGGAGATCACTTCTCTACTTCGTATTTTTTTAGCACTTCTCATTTGAACCTTTCTCTCTCTCTCTCTCTCTATATATATATATATATATATATATTTGAATTTGAAGAGAGCAAGAAAAAGTGCCACTATGGGTCAGCTTTCCAAATTTGCATACTCACATCAAGTGCCACTATGGGTCAGAACCCAAAGAGCCTTGTGATAAAGAGGCAAAACCATGTCTCAAAGAAAGCAAACAAGAAGTCACAGGCAAGGCAGTTGACCAGGATGATAATTAATTCCTAAATACTCTGGTAAAAACTATGGAACAGTGAAAATTCCTTTAATGGTTTAGTAGAGGGGAATCCAGTAACAAGCTAGGACAGATGAATAATACTGATGCAATCACAGTCAATAAGTACACACAGATGATTATGTTTTTGTAAGTAATCTTTTGCTTCGTGGCGAATTCTTTCCAATGGGAGGCATTTACTTGTCTGCCCCTCCCCTAATAATAAATACTTACTACTTTCATTATTAGATTATGTTATTCCCTGCCCAGTGTGTTATAGTAACAAAATAGTTCTGCTGACCCTTAAAAAAGCATGTTTACATTTTGAGTTAGTGGTATGAAGTGAAAAATAATGAATGTGAATCTTCTTGATGACGTGTCTTTCCGGTTTAACCACAATTTGAACAGCTCAGCAAAACTTCACTGGCTGAACAAAAAAGATTAGGCAGGTTGCATGCATAGTACATAACTTATTAATTGTAGACTTGCTCCATACCTTATTTGCTTTCTCCCTCACAGAAGCTTGGGGAGATTCAGAGCATTTTACCACAGCATCTATATTCTCAGTGAAGTAGGAAGCAACGATGGAAAAATGTTCATCATCTTTCTTCCTCAAGATTGCCTCAAGCACACATAATCCTTTCACACAGACCTGATACAGTTGGGCAGCACAGGAAGTCAGAAGCAGGAATCTCTTTTCCCATTAATTTGACAAGAAAAGATCATAAATTTGATGAGCAGAAAATTTACTCTTATGGGAGATCAAAAAACAATCTGAGAAAATAAAGGAAAGGAAGAAAAAGTGACGCATTACTTTATTAAAGATATAAAAGTTAACTTATGAAATGAATGGTCATTTAGATGTATGTTTCAGGTCAAAACATGAATAAAGATGTCATGTAACATTAACCTATAAAATTGTAAAGAAATTTTAATAGCATGCATACCTGCCACATATGTGATTGAAGCTTTGCTTCAAGTGCAGTACTTAAAGCAAGTGCATTCAGCTTTGAGGCCTCTGTCAGAAACGCTTGAAGAGCATCTCGAGTGGGTTGTAGACGGATGCCACCAGGTGTCACGATGGTCTCTAGCAATCTCTCTTCACGACTCTTTTCACGTGAAGAACTCGAACCTGAACTCCCACCTGTATTATCCGTCTGAGTTACTTTTGGCTCTTGACCCCAATGTCCAGATGTATCTGTTGATAACCGGGATGAAGAAGGCATGGTTTCACTATAACGTTCGTTGCTACTAGAGTAACTAGTTTCATTAGTCAACGATCTTCTCAGATTTGGGCTCCGGTAAGTTCCTGTTTTATTCTTACTTTGGGTTTGACCTTGTGTTAAGCTATTCAACCCCTGCTTAATCGTTGCACTTCCAATGCCAACCACCTCACTAAGAAACGACTTGTTATTATCATCAGGTGGCATGTTAAAGCTGGTATTCCCGAACCCTTCTATTCGCTGGGTAAGACCTTCTTTAGGTGGTGGCTTACTGCTGTCCTCTCCAGCAAATATAGCTGATAAAGCTTCTTGGGCAGTTTCCCTAACAGCCTTGTTAAGTGCATCGCCCTTCAAAGGATCAGGTTGTCCCTTATGGTGAATTAGCTGACGCACAGCCACTGAATTCCTTTGCATTTCTCTCTTAAAATTTGCACCAGATTTTCCTACCGCATACTTGATCACTCTCAAAGCCTAGGAATAAATATTACACCAAAAAAATAGTTTAACAAAAAAATCAAAGGTAGTCATTGTCAGATAGTGATCAAATATGTATGAAGAGAGAATCATTATCCCACATAGCTAAGTTTAAGTGTTGACATGGGGATGTGCTAAATCATGAATGAAAGTTCGGAGGGAAAATTGAAGGGAAAATTATGTTCACCTATAAATTGATGGTTTTGCATCTAACACATTTTGATTAAATTTGGAACAAACCATCTTTTTGCAGTTAAAGTAACATAACTGTTGTGTCCAATGCCTAAATATATGTTCCCAAACATTTATAATACTGATTCTTCTCTTTTCTTTTAGTTGCAACAAATTAAAATCCTAGACAAATATGCCAGCAGCAACATAGTGGAAATATAATTCCTTAAAGATAGTGATGACGCTACAAAGCCGTATCAAAGTTTGTTTCCTGTATCTACGTATTTCTACCCGTAACAACTCCAAATTTGCTTACATTCTCATGTCATGGGTTCCTTTCACAATTTATTCATCTTATTATTTTCCAGAGAACATCATTTACACTAATAACAAATCTAGTTTATGACCATTCCAATCATTTTCCAAAGTTTATATCGTACCAAACACCCCGAAAGTTAGAGACCACATTCCAATCTTTGCAGCGCTTAAAGTTGTGTGTACTTGAGGAGAGCTAAACTTAAGACCTTACGTAACTTTTACACTATACAAGACTCTTATTTGGGAACAATTCTTCTCAAACAAAATAAACTCCAACCGTGTGACACAACAAACATCACTTTCAAGAAACACAAAGCTTGTGAACCGTTTTATCATCCTCCATTAATCACCCGTGTTTTTACAATGAAACACCCACTCCATGGATCGAAATTATAGTTGGAAGAAACTTGGCAATACCAACTGGCAGAGAGCTTCAATTATAATTCCAAACCTCAAACTCAATATTGTTACCACTACTTACTAGAGATTACTTCAACTATAAACTTATAAATTATAATACACCAAATGGACAATGACAATTGACAGATGATAGGTCAAATATGAAACTTGAACATCACATAAACTTATACTAAGTGGTCCAATTGGCAAATCAGAGAGATCTCAAACATTCCCCATGAATCCCTTCCTGCTATAATTCAATTACCATCAAATTAAGAAGGAATAACAAACAGCAAAAAGGGGCAAAGTTCTACCTTTTGCTTAACAATGGGAGACTTATGTTGAAGACGCTTGAATATAAACTCGGAGATTTCCTTAACAATCGATACATGAGACGAACGAAGAAGCTCGCAGATTTCTTCCAGCTTATAAACAGGCGTGACTTTATCTTCATCGGAAGTGGCCACATCGATCATCTTCGACCTCCAGTACGATTCCACCGCTCTCCTGCTCGTATCCATCTCTCCGATTCTGATCGATCTCCTCTAAATCAACAACAACGAAAAATAGCAGAATCGATTTCAAACCCTAGAAAAAGATATATAACAGAGATCAATTTCAAACGCTTGGATTGGAGACTAGGTTTGAATTGGATATTGATGATGTTTATGATGGAATTAGAAGATGGAGATTAGGGTTATTTTGGAGAGATTTGGGATTGAAAAGAAGCAGATTTTGGGGGAGGATCTGGTTGGGAAGAACAGCTGGTTCAGAGGACTTGGGTTGTCTATGGAGGAAGAGAGAGAAAGATGCTGACGTGTGGCGCTTTTCGTTAAGCAGCTTATGGCCATATGTACGAGCGCTGAACCAGTCCGGTTCAGTGGTGTTTCGATATATTTGGAACATGTTAATTTATGGAAAAAAATTGTTACTTTTTTCATTTGATTGTTTTATTTATTTTTTTGAACCACAACAAAAAGGGTACGGAAGTTTCGACAAGGTGATCATCCTTTTCAAGCGGCTAATATTTATTAAAAATCATCTAGCAAGAAGCTAGACGAAACGAATACAAGAGAAAGCAACCCGAAAGGAAAAACGAAAAGCAACACCCAAAAACAAAACCCAAGGTTAAAAACAAGAAATAGGGTAACAATGCTAGTCTTTCTACTTGTATTTTAAGTTGCGAACCTTTGATATATGGATAATCCAAAAGAAGGATTGAGCCTCGAGTTGGTTGAAAAGCAAAGCCTCCATATCACGATGAGAGTTCTCGAACACCTTTTCATTCCTAGCCGACAAGATTAACCAAAGAAAGGCATAGACAACACCCATAAAAGCCTTTCTCTTGTTTCCTGTTAAGTTCAGCTTGCTGCCCCATTTCAAAATAGAACCATTATCTTGGGTAATGGCATTGTCAAATCCCCACCAGACACACACCTCTTTTAAAATATTGTTGGAAAGTCGATGGTCTCTAAAAAGATGATCCTCGTTTTTGTCCGCAATGTTACATAAAGGACATGCGACAGATAAAAGAATTTACCCCTCGTTTCTCCAAGTTAACTTTGGTCGGCAACCTCTTGTAGAAGAATCTCCACGCCAATATGTTTGTTTTATTTATCACTTAAGTTTTGAAAAAATACGTTTGAAGTCTTCTCAAAAAATACTTTTAAAAAAGTGCTCTTAGTTACCTAAACAAGTTTTTTGACTTATTGACCTTTTAATAGCCAATAAGTCAATAAACACTTTTAAAAAACCTATCCAAACACCGTCAATAAGCATCTAAATGAAAATGTGGTGACCTAGAGCTTCTAATTAATCTAATCGCTTCCAAACTTGTTCAATTCCAGACCTCCATTTTTCATTGAATCGATTTCAGACCTCCAGAACTTGTGTGTTTTTGGTCTCTTTCTTCTATTATGGTTTTCCCTTTTTTCTGAAATTAACAAATATGTCGTCTAGCCAACTGGGGCTAGTCTGGTTGGTAGAGGAGTCACTCTTTTGAAGCAGAAGTTTCAGGTTCGAAACTGAGCAAAGACGTTTCTAACCTAACTGGGGTGTTTACTAACAACTAACTAAAGCTGGCGTTAAAAAAAACAAATATGTTGCCCATGTGGGTGGGCCTGGGCTCTCTTTTTATAACATTTTTATTTTTGGACTTGAGCCCATGAGATACGGGTGGGCTATTCGCTACTGCTGAAGTCCGAACTCAGGTATCGATTTCCACAAATCCTAATCAGCCACCGTTTCCAAACCTCAATCACTGTGATTTCCTGCAATTTCCCCCAAATCACAGCGAATTTCAGCCCTATTTCTGTCTTCTGGTTCGATTTCAGGTTAGTGAAAGCTTTTATCATATTGTTCTTTATCTATTTACATTTTCTTTTACAATCAATTTGGTGCTTTCTGCGGTTTATAGGATTCACTGTCATTTGATTGTACCAAATTGGTGTCAAATTTTAAGTTTGGGTCATATTGTACTTGAGGATGATGCTATATCATGCTTTTAAGTTGGAGTGTAGGGGTACATAGTTGTTGCCTACCCCAATGTCCCAACTAGTTTTTGTATGATTGGTAATTTGGCATTGTGGTGGAGTCCAAGTGTTTCTATTTATAGAAATGGTTCTGCTTTCCAAGCACTTCTTTCTTTGTTTACACTTCTAAATAACAACTGCAAGACAAGTAGTTTTTATTGATAATGAATGTTGCCTAAAACAGCAACTACTGTAAATAGCTGTTGCATACAGTTGATCTTGTTGGCATTTCTACTGTTTCTGTTTAGCTGATGTAGTACAAGTTCAATCTGGTTGCTATGTGTTTTTATGTTATTAGATTTTATCATTGGTTTACTTTACTATGTGTAATTAAAGACATAAAAAGAAGAAAAGGACAAGTTAATCGCTAGATAAGAGCATCTAACTTGATTATATGGAAGCCCACAGGGAAAAGTTAGTAAGTCTTTATGAAAGCCATGAACCATTCTCAGCATTTCCCCACCAATGCACCGGTGAATTGCAGAGGATCGGCATGATGCCATCTGCTCTTGCCTATCCTTGGTCAGGCTAGGGACTTGGAGGAACATTCAAACAATTCCCTTCAGGGATCTATTGTGCTCACAAGGACACAATAACAATAAGGTCAATAAATATGGTATTCCCTACCAGTAATGGTGAGTTAAATTAGCAACAACGAAAAGAGACCAATTAATTGTTCATGGCTATTCTATTCTGTCACATTGTGTGCATTTCTGTGCTGGTTAATCAAATATCATTTTTTGTTACTTAACATCCTACATCTAGAGAGTCCTTTACTTAGTTAAGTGGGCTGTGCTTCACAAGGTTTTAAAAAGCGGAATCGTGCTTCAAGGCGTTTTCCCTCAATGAGGCGAGGCATAAGCCGCGATGCGGTCCGAGGCGTAAGCCCCGAGGCGGAAATATATACTATAGAAAATATATATGCACACTGCTTCTACTCAAGAAATATATGCAATATATATATACACACACTTCACACTTGAGTAGTAGACACAATATATATATATATATATATATATATAGGGGAAGGTTCAAATGAGAAGCATGCCAATTTAAGAAAACGTGAGGAGAAATCTCAGCCACTCATCTCGCGGTTACGGTGGACGTGATCACGGAGGATTGACGCGATTCATGGGAGGGTAGAGATTATTAAAGGGAGGGACCGGTCAAAGCCGCCTTTGTTGACCAGATGAGTGGCTGAGATTACTTCTCACGTTTTCTTAAATTGATGTGTTTCTCGTTTAAACCTCCCTCTATAATATATATACACATATGTATCATACTAAATTACTAATAGATTCTACATACCCTTTTTTCGTCACGAAATATAGATATAATTACAAAGAAAAAGATATCAATCTATGAATAACATATACGTGTGTTTGTGTGTGTGTGTATGAATAACATAAAAAGTATTAAATACCAGTAATAGAAGTGTGACTGTGACTGTGATATGTAGTTGAAGTTGGATATAAAAGAAGTATATCCAGTATATACATAACCCGAGGATCTTTGTTCGATGTGTGACAGTCGCCTCATTGCAGGCATTTTCAATTTGTTCGAATTGCCATGAGTTCACACGGTTCTGATATGCTCTCTTGTGTACATTCCACACGAATTTCTGAGAAAGTGTAATGCATTGTTGTGGTTAACTTTAAGATGATCATTTTGTTATGTGGGATGCTGCCCTTATGTTTATGTTTATCTAGGGTTTGTGTTGGAAATGTGATAAAAATTATTTAGTGTGACAAATGAAAGTAGGGATAGGTAGTAGGCAGTAACTGTCTATCCTCAATCCTATATTGATTTCAACATTGACCTACTCATGGTTTAAGAGAAGTGTTTGACAATTAATCAAATGACTTAAACACCTTCACCTGAAAGGCTGCCTGGAACAACGGCTAGATAGGGAAATTTTGTGGCACAGATCAATATGATGTCCTTGTATTGATGGCAATAAAATAAATAAATAATCATAGTTTAATAAGTGGGCAAATATATAATCTTGAACACATCCAGCAGAAGGATTAGTCTGGTAGGGCTGTGTAAAAAATGAAATGAATGGTATTCCTGGTGAATGCTCATGAATATTTAGTTATATTCAATTATTCATCATGAATTGTTGGTTCTCACGGACTCCTAAATGAAATTTCCCCTATTCTGGTATGTGGAGAAGTGAAAGTCTTCTGTAGGTTACTACTCACGTGCCAGTCTCTTTCTTTAATTTGCACAGGCACTCGCTACAATGGCACTGTTCTCCAGAGGTCGCATCGTTTCTTCATCTTTATTTAGCAAGCTGGTCCACCACCCTCCAATCCAGCGCTCTTTCAGCTCATCTTCCAGTATGTTTCTCTCTTCCACATGCCTCAAATATTGGTTTTTATTCGTCATGTCTGCATATAACTTGCCCTCCAGACCCCACTTTTCGGTGGGACATACTAGGCTCGTTTGGTTTGGTTTATCCATCTTTTTGTGTATTTATTCCCAAAAACCATCTCTTTTGCAGATGGCTACAATCAGAAATCACACAGACCACAATCTGGTGAAAAAGCCTCGCTGATGATGAACAACAACCCAATGTTCTCTCTGGACATCAGTTCACAGGTCGGCAGCTGCATGCCCATATCCATGATGCGAATTGGAACCATAATTCACAATATCGAGATGAACCCTGGTCAAGGAGGGAAGCTGGTCCGTGCTGCCGGCACCTCTGCAAAGATCTTGAAGGAACCAGCCGCCTCTAAGCTGTGTTTAATCAGGCTGCCTTCTGGTGTCGAGAAGTTGATTGATTCTAGCTGCAGGGCGACCATTGGAGTGGTGTCGAACCCTGAGCACGCAACTAAGAAGCTGAGGAAGGCTGGTCATAGCCGGTGGCTAGGTCGCAGGCCAGTGGTTAGAGGAGTGGCTATGAACCCGGTGGACCATCCGCATGGTGGTGGTGAAGGTAAAAGTAAGAGTAGTGGATGTAGAGGCGGGGTTTCGAAGACTCCGTGGGGGAAACCGACCAAGAGTGGCTTCAAAACTGGTCCACTCAAGCGCAGGAAATAGGCCGATGGTGGATTTTGATCAACTGGGTGTGTTTTAAGAGACCGATTTCACTTGGGTGCCAATGTTTTGGACTTTTTGGTCTTTATAGGTTATCTCTGATCAATAATATTTTTGAAAGTTTACATGTGAATTCCATTAATCGTTAGACAACTTCAGGGGTTCAGCATTCAATGCTCGATAGTTGGTGCAAAGTAGGGCAAAAACTGGTTATACTGCTTATAAGCCCGATATTTGTAACTATCGAGTTTTGGTCCGACTTATTTAGTTTACTATGTTGATCAATGAAAGAGTAGAGTTAAAATCATGCGAGCTTTTTTTTTCCTTTTCTTAAAACAGTATAAACATTTCTACCTCTTTGAAAATTGGATGAATTGATTTTTAAACTTTAGTCACTTTTAAATGAATGAATTTGTCAAAACTTTAAATCTTCAGTCACCTTTAAATGAATGAACTTGTCAAAACTTTAAATCTTTAGTCACCTTTAAATGAAAGAATTTGTCAAAACTGGATGAGTTGATTTTTAAATCTTTATTAGTCACCTTTGAATGAATGAATTTGTTAAAGTTTTGACCATACTGATAAAAGAATGAATTTATTAAAAGTTTTGACCATGATGATAAATGAAGAAATACTGCTGGTGAATGAAGGTCCTTATTTTCAAAAAACTTGCTCGCCAGTCCTTCCAAAAATTAATAGTTGATAAACACCGAATGGTTATAACCGGTCCCTTCTTAACTTGCGTTAAGCAAATCAGAGGAAGGATGCAACGATACATGATGAAAAGTTTGCAGGTAAACAGAGTTGTGTAAATAACCACACGAATGTATACATTGTAAACAAATTTTCATACTATGCCAAAAACATAAAATTCAACAAGCCACTTCTGGATCTAATCCAATGACAAACACAGGCTATAAATAACTATGAGGCGTCGTCTATCAAGGATGTAAAACAAACAAACTCGATTGTCATCTCCTGGTTACACGATGGCGTTCTCTTTTTCTAAACCGCTCAAGCATGAATTCATCTGTTGCAGCTTGTCTTCCAGCGCCACCACCTCCTCCTCCTGCATCTCCTGCAGCAGTGTCGCTGGCTCTAGATTCTCCATTGTTGTTTGCCCCTTTGTCCTTGTAAAGCTCAGGATGATCTGTAGATCACACTGTTAGTGCTATAAATAAAAAAAGATGTGTTGCCTAGCTCTGTTTATTGGGAGCAACATAAAGCAAGGGACGTGTGCATAGGACTATTGGATAGGAGACAAGAAGCAGTTATTACGTACCTCTCCTGAGTTTTTCTGCATAGTCCTTGCCACGCTGGAAATAGTCGGCACTGTAGCTTGAAGGTATGCTAGAGTCGGTTTTAGCTCGGCCCATAAGCCTCTTCTCCTGCAGGAGCTTTTTGGCAGCCTCTGTTTCCTCTATATTTTTCAGCTTAAATCTGCAAGGTTTCAGCCACATAGCAAATTAACAAATCCCTTTATGAGGCAAGAGGCAATGAACAATTCAAAGCCAGTAACATTAGCAATACAAATTCAAACCCAATAGCATTAGATGCAATAAATTCTTATACCCTCAGGGTCCTTCCATTTATTACCAACTATTTAAAAGAAACCAAATTCCATGGATGCATTCTTTCAGAGAAAAAGGACAAAATGTTTTGTCAATTGTCATAAAATACCAGGAAGAAATGACAGAGAGAGATAATAAGACATACTCAATGGGAAGCTGGATTTCAGCGATTCCAGTGGTCCACTGAGTAGAGCTTTCCTCCGAATTCCGTCTTTTGACCTAAGTACACAGTTGGGATTGTTAAGATAAGCATTACAAGTTCGTGAATCATGAATAAAAGTTCTTAGGAGGAGCAATAACACAGGTCTCTTTCTCTTTTAGCTAGTAAACAGGTAATAAAATATTACAACAAATGTAAAATTGATCACTCCTTATGTAGACAGATGGAAAGTTTTTATTTCAGCATATGCTAAATATTTTGTTTTGTTACGTTACAATGGAAATAAGAAAATCCATACAGAGAATATGATATAGATGATTCTATGTTAAGCCAAAAATGCTTAAAGACAAGAGTTCACTTTCAAGATGTGACATAAATTCACTGTCATCAGACAGCTAAATAATTACAACAACAACAACAATAATAAAGTATATATTATGTCGACCAAATTCCTAAACAGTCATTTAAACTGTTAAAATGAATCCAGCTGAGCAATATGGTTTAGCAGAGGCAAGGTTACCCAAAATTCAGCCAGCATTCTTTTTTGTTAATACTGTTCTTGGCCATGTACAAATTGTAGCTGGTATCCATTTCTACAGCAAAAAATAATTTTTAAATTTTCTGTTTTTTGTTTTCAGCAATTCACATCTCCCAGCTCTGCAAAACAATCAAAAAATATTGTCTCCCTAACCAATAGACTATAAGTCTATAACATGTTAGGCAGGGAAGCCAATAGCCTAAGCCTTTGGTCCAAATATAGCATGGTTTCAGATTCCTACATTAGAGCATAGAGTAACCACATGCTGACATGAGAGCTTCTTTTAATCGGTAAAGGTCAATAAAGAGAGAGCTTTCTTTTATCGGTATAAGTCCAAATAATATTCAGTTTATATCACTTCGGTTTTATTTGTTCGGAGCCACCTCTTATCATACATATTTTCCTATGCAAGCACAATTATGCATTTGCTTCAAATTGATATAATCACAACGTATGCTGTGTAAACTTTTCACAAGCACTGTAAAGGAGTAAAATTTACTTGCGTGTAAGTTTGGATTTCATCCTGCAAAGACCTCACGAAAGAGAAGGAATTACAAAAAGCTAACCTACTCACCTTAAGATGCTCGGGAATTTTGTATAATTCGTCCTCCGCACGTTTTATATCATTCTCAACTTGATCTGCCTCATCAATGTTCTTCCCCTTTTTCTTAGCCAACTCTTGCTCAACATATCTTAACCTGCTCATCAGCAAAAAGATTGGTAAGTTATTATCGTGTATATACTACCCCAAGTAAGGTAATTCTACCACAAATACATCAAGTATCATTTCCAGTGAAGCCACCTAAGAGTTTAAATTATTTGCCCATTGGCACACACACACACACACAGAGTTTGAAATTTTATTTAGTTAGTTTTTCAGTTTGATAGACAGAAAGGTTGCATCCAAATTTCTTAGGAGTTAGGAGAAGCAAGCTTGCCTCATTGAACTTTCTCTGTACAGCTCCTACTTTTCTCTTGTTCACTCAATGCATATAAAGCTAAGTGGTGCTCAACTTTTTTTTTAGAATAGCAAACACGAAACTCAACTTATCTCAATCAACACAAATGTAGCACATAGATGCTCAACTTATATAGCATAAAGATGCAGCTCAATGGTACTCCGATAAAAAAATATTTTCTGTAAACGGAAAAGTTGACGCCAAAGGAATCAATCAACTTTTGTCCAATTGGTGGCTGCAAGGCGTCGAAGCGATACAGGTTATTCAAAAATAACATTACTTGAACTTAAATTTTGCAGAGACGTCTTAATGGAATAATCAAGTTATAATTCTTTGCTTTCATAGCATTCACCGTTCCTTTCGGTGGCTATAAGACGTTAACGTGGATTTGATATTCAAGAATATTAGTAATGAATTTGAAGTCTGCAGCAACTTCGCCAAATGAAACATGGCAATGTTTATAATCAACCCACAGTCCATCAATCAAAAGACATTTCTTATTTCAGACTCGGTAAAGCGTGAAAGCCCGACAGCAAGATAACAAGACTGAATTTGGCATATAAGGCACACACCACAAATCATGTCTAGACCTTCCGAACTCGTCACCCAACCATGGTTGTAGGAATAATATTGGATCATTTTCAGGCAAAAGCAAAGTAGAATATCATGTATGCAAAATGAAGAACATAAATCCGATAAAAATGCACAAAATGAGGTAGCAATGGTACATACATATGTGGATCTTCATCCATGACAGCAGTCTCCTGAGCAAAGGTATCCTGCAAAACCAAGTCATCTTTTTCTCCATCCCCTTCACCTTTCTCACCGCCCTTGGAAACCAACCCACCGGCATTGTTGCTTCCACTAGCTGCAGCGGTCTGCCCCGTTTTAACAATTGCCGGAACTCCGGACTTCTTTTCCCTCAGCTTCTGAAGAAACTTAATCTCTTCTAAAGCTAATCTGTGTTCATCAATCATCATTATTCATTAAACCACTTCTTCAGCTGTAGCAAAATTAACAAATATTTTGCTGCAACTTTACCAAGGTACCTCATCTCATATACAAATTCATAGTGTGACACTTTTAGGGAGTAAATATGTATTAAAACATCCAAACTCATAAGTTAATTAGATCAATTTAAGCCAGTATTGAATACTTTCTTCAATCTCTACAAACAAAATCTACAAACCCTAGCAGAACATCAGAATCACTAAAACACACATTAGAACATCCAAGAAACGTACCGCATTTCATTACCGTCATCTGCAACTCCAGTTTGTTCATCTTCTTCTACTGTTCTATCTCTTTTTCGGAAATTTTTGTTCTTCTTCATCGTTTACTGCTTTTTCTAATCCCTAATCAAGCTTTTAACCAGATACAATCAACTCCGCTTGGCTAACTAGGGTTCGATATCGTCAGGGAGAGTCGATCTTCTCTGATGATGATTAGGGCTTCAATGCTTCTTCTCTTCTCGATGGATTTTAGAGAGCAGCAATTTGGGGTGCATCCATGGCTCCTTGACGGGGCCAACTGCGACAGGTGCTAATAGATTGAGGACCGCCGGTGAAATTATGGATTTTTCTAGTATTTACATAAATCGTCCCTGCACAGTGCACACTACAAGGCTAAATTAAATAAAGTTAAGTATATTTTTAAGTCGTGTTCTCGTTTTTAGTGAAGGAAAGAAAATGATTTGGAAAAATACCAGTAAATTATGTTTTCGAATTTCATTTAACGAATGAAAGAAAAGGAAGGGATTTGGAGGAGAAGTTTAGGCTTATTTTACTTTAAATCTTATCATTCAGAAAATGAAAGGATTTGGAAGGAAAGGAAATGGTTCCCCCATCGTTTTCCTTTCTATTTTTTTTCTTATTAAACTCGAGAACTGGACATAAAAGAGTAAATTACATCATCGGTCCTTTGATTTACTCAAGTTTTGAATATGGTTTATCTTTTAAAAAAAATGTACGGATAATTTGTATTTCATTGCTAGCTAGATTCTTACCCTAACACCTTTAAATTTTATCCGTTAAGTAAGAGACGTTTTATGCCTTTTTCTTTATTTTTCTGATAAAGTTTTAAAAATAATTTCACATTCATTAAGCATTTCTTGTGTGTCCATCTTCTAATCCTTCCTCCCTTACCCAAACCATCTTCACCCAAGGTTTTATTTGACCTGCATATTCGACATGTATATATCTTTTCTGGTAACCCGTTGTCTCTTTCTTATACCTTAACCATCTTTCTCTACTTACAGATGGGGTTGAGTGCTCCCCATCTCAAATGTCTACATCCATGATGAATTAAAAACATCATGGTTAATGATGTTTGCCCCCATCATTTTAACAGTACAAGAATCGATTTTGATGTCACTTGTAACGTCCTAAAGTAGAAAAGTAGCATATTGGCCTACTAACTTTATATCCATCTTAAAAATTGGTAGAATTTATTGTAACCTATAACTTTGAGCTTATAAGAGCATTTTCAACCGTTTTTCTATAATTTTTCTAAAATAGATAATGGAATATTTAAATAAAAAATTTCCATCTCCAACAGTTTTTCTATTATATAGAGTCTATCATCATTTATATTATCAAAATATACACTACATTGATTATTATAATAAACTTTTTAAAAACTTTTAAATAATCAAATTATGTTATTGATGAAAAATGTTAAATTAACATTTTTCTCTCCAAATTTAGATATTTTAGAGAATTTTCCAAAATTGTCTATTTTAGAGAATGGGATAACAAAGCTATTGGAGCATTTTAGCAAACCAAAACCCATTTTTTCTATTTTATCAAAGTTGTTGGAGATGCTCTAAGGGACTTGTTATTTAGTTTTCTATAGGCATAGTACATGTTACAGTGTCAAAGAAGATAAAGATGGTGCAATTGTCACTAGAAGGACAAAACACGCAACACTTGTCTCATGTTTGGCAGACACCTACGTGGAACACGTTGGAACTAAATAGAACAAGAATGTTCCTCCTACCCTTGGAGAACTAAGTAGAACAAGGTTTATAACCATTATAATCTAATATGATAGTAGATTTGTCATTTGATACTTTCTTTATTCAAATCTTGTTACTTAAAATATGGATGTTCGATTTTAAACTTTTGTTTTGCATACAATTTCTAGTTTATGCTAGTTTGGTGTGAAAGGAAAATAAAAAGAAAACATATAATGCTAAAACCCGGACTTAAACCTGATTAAATCCAAATTTGGTATGACCCAAGATCTGAGATCTGAAGTCCATCACACCCGATTTCGATTTTCAGGGGCTACATTTCATACTCGAAACCTCGATCTGAATCCAACTAAGAATGTATATTGCTTCTGTTTATCTTGCAAGTTATGATTTTTAAACATGTATTTGGCCATAGTTGTTGATACATAAATTGTTGTTTTGTGTTTTTGTTGGTTTTCATTTAGATTGACTATTTGGTAAAAAAAACACACTAAAAAAACTCATTAGGGGTAGAGATGGCCAAACCCAACTGGTTATAACCTGTCCGGTCGGTTAACCGATAACCTAACCGATCGTCAACCGGTTATAATCGGACTTCTTCATAACCGGTTAAGAGATCGAATAATCTGATCAGTTAAGGTTTTTGACATTTTTCCCATAATCGGTTATGACCAAACCGGACCCGGTTACGTAACCAAACAGGAACCGGTTATAACCGGGACCGATTTAATTCAAAAAATAGTCGTTTTATATATGTTATTATAGCCGTTAAGAACCATTTGGCTTCATTTTTTAATCTTTTTTTGGTCTTTTACCCCCATATACCCTAAGTTGTGTGGTGTATGGGTTGAATACCAACTTACGAAAAACGCAAAATTCTCGCTATAATTCGTGATTTTGTGTTCTCGGGTCTCGAGTTTCTCGTAAGTTCTACTTTCTCAACTCTTCCGTATTCTAAAGTTCAAATCTTTAAATAATTAATAAAGTTTAAAATTTATAAAATAAAATAAAAAATAGCGTTAACTGATCCTTAACCGGTTATAACCGGTCAAGGTTAACCAGTTAACCATTAAGCTTAACCAGTTAAGACCTCGGGACCCCTTAACCGTAACCGAACCGTAACCGGTTACGCCGACTACTGTTTTTAACCAAACCGATCCCTAACCGGTTATAACAGGCCCGTGATCGATTTTTGGCCATCACTAATTAAGGTAAATTGATCATTTAATCAGTCATGTTTGATCCAGTCCTCCCTTGTCATGTCATACCAAACGCTAAATAGTTGTTCCGTTCCATCCAATCTTGTCGTATTTTGTTTTGTTGTGTCCCGTTCTATTCTGTCTGCGTACCAAACGCACCGTTAGAGTTGCTTACTAAGTTCTTATCGGGCAAGAGATTCATCTTTGTTTACCTTTTAGTGCCACATTCTTGGCCATGTATATGAATTGTTAGTACGCATTTCAAACCCAATAAGCGCTTACCGGGTAAGGGCCATTTCTCACACTCGGTCTTTGTCATGTTCAATCAAAAAGGTAAACGGCATTTATAAGCCCTTAACCAGTAAATGTCTAGCAAACGACCCCTTAGTCGAGGGTTTTGGATATTTGTTGACAAGTTGATGGTGAGGGGACTCGAAGGAGCATCTATGGTCAAATACTTAAGTTAAGCAACAAAAAAGACAGTTAATGTATCGCTTAACATTTTAATCAAAATGACATAGTTTTTAGCATGTTGTATACGCAATCTTGAAGAAAATGTGATAGAAAAATTTGTAAAGATTGTCAGGGATGACGTATAGATATTTGGCACCTTGTGCGAAATTAGAAAAAATGCCTCAAATTTAGGAAAAACTAATTTGTATTCTTGTTTGTAATGATGTTAAAATGATTCTATTGAGCAATAAATCCACTTACAATATGCACAAAAAGAAAGGGAAGGGAGGGGGAATAAAAGAAAGAAATAATTTTATTTGTGTTCTTGACATTGAAAGAAAAGAAAGGAAAAGAAAAGAAAAAAAATTCATGTTCTTGAGTAGGAGAGAAATGAAAGGAAAGATGTTATTTTTACGGATATACCCTTACTTATTTTGCAGGAGAATGTAATTGATGGGTAAATGTGTAAATTTATAAATTTTTATTTAATTTTTTTAATTAATTTTTTATTCTCTCATTTCCTTTCCTTCCTCTTCCTCCCATATTTGGAAAGAAATGTTTGCAAGGAAAATCAACCTTATTTTCTCTCCCCTTCCTTTCCTTTCCATCCTTAAAAAACTTGAGAACACAACATTTTTTTATTTTCCTCCTATTTTTCTTCCATTTCCCTTCCTTTCCTCCCTAAAAAAACTCGAGAACACATCGTAGATGCAACAACAAAAGATAACCACCAATTTATTGCGCAAAAAAAACTTGGCGATATTATACACAGAGCAAAACAACAAGTTTTCAAGAATGATCTTGTTGTTTTTTAGAATAGAATTCCTTACAAAATATTCATTGTTGAATGTCGTTAGTTGTATTTAATTTTTAGAGTGAATTGCAATTTTGGTCCCTGTGGTTTAAAGAAACCAGCATGTTTGGTCCCTATAAATTTTTTATTGCAAGAAAAACACTATGGTATGTCTTTTTGCTTGGTTTTGGTCCCTCATCACTAACACCGTTAACTATGTCTGTTAAGTCCCTCTCATGTGCCTTGCACATGAGGGCATTTTGGTCTTTTTAACGAAAAACAAACTTAAGGGACCAATCTTAGAATTTTCAGATTCATATCCTCCCCCACCCACCTTTCTTCTTCTTCTTCTTCTTCTTCTTCTTCTTCTTCTTCTTCTTCTTTAAATCAAACCTAGATTTGTTCATATCCACCCTTCTTCTTCTTTAAACCAAACCCATATTCATATCCCCCCACCTTTCTTCTTCTTCTTCTTTTTACCACCACCATCATCATCCCCTTCAAAAACCCTACCTACAAAAACCAAACCTAGATTCATCCCCAACCTTCTCCTTCTTCTTTTTTTACCATCATCCACACGCCATCGCCCACATCCATACGCAGACCACCGTCGCGGCTGTACAGACTCCGACCACCGTTGCTGCCGTCCAGACGCCGACCAACGTCGCTGCTGTCCAAACGCCCACCACTCCAACGACGATCCCTTCCCTTTTGACGAGATCGATCTTCTCCAAGATTTAGGCTCGAGATAGTTCACGAAATTGATCCAAGGTAAAGGGTTTATAGATGGGTTCAAGATCCCTAGATCTAGGTTCGAGATCTGATCAAAACCGTTCATCTTCTCGACAGAAATATGGCCGACGAGGGTTTCGTTTAGCGTTTCGATCAGGTTTGGGTTGTCTGCTTTTGCTTTTAAACGATGAGGCAATGATCAGATCCAAGTTTCCTTCCATCTCGATCTGCTTCTTCTCTACCCCTCTTTCTCGTTCATTACTGGTTTACTTTTAGATTTTCAAGTTTGATTAGGATTTTGATTTTTTGATTATAATTCATATAAATTTGTATAGAGATTTGAATTTCTGAGGTTAGAGATACAATTTAAGGTTTTCAATTTTTATTACGATTTTGGGTTTGATTTTGAATGTAAATTTAGATTTGGCATTTTGAGATAGGTTTGTATATAGAATTGGAACTGAAATTATATTTGGAATTTGTAAAATGTTTTTGGTGTTCTTGAAATTGGATTTAGGTTTGATAGAATGTTTGATTTATGTTATTATTTTGATTAAAATTGTTGGTGTATATGGTTTATTATGAAGTCTGGGTTTTGTCAAGAAGATGAATAAGTGTTGTTTATAGTGTTCATTATTATCTGGGTTTTTGGTCTCTGTAGTTTGTTTTTCATTAAAAAGACCAAAATGCCCTCATGTGCAAGGCACATGAGAGGAACTTAACAGACATACTTAACGGTGTTAGTGATGAGGGACCAAAACCAAGCAAAAAGACATACCATAGTGTTTTTCTTGCAATAAAAATTTTATAGGGACCAAACATGCTGGTTTCTTTAAACCACAGGGACCAAAATTGCAATTCACTCTAATTTTTATTTTATATCAGATAAATATTAGTTTTTTTTTTCTTGAAAAACAGATAAATATATTGTAAAGTACACAAACAAAAAAAAGTTCTAAAATAAGAAAAACCAAGAAGGAAGTAATAATTTCAGAATAAAGAAAATTTAATCAAAAACACATATGGTCTTGTGGTAAGCTTGTTTGTGGTTATATTAGATGGCTTGTGTTTAAGTCTTGGCATGTTGCACTTCGTTTTTTTCTTCTTCTGGATAGTAACAACGCTTCAGTGAGTTGATGTTGTGAAGCGTGTATTGTCCTGGGCCTAGCCTTGAATATTGTTAAGGATATTTCTATATAAAAAAGCTAGTTTTTTTATAAAAAAATATAAAATACACTAGAACAGTTTGCATAAATTCAATAATAGTTCAGACTAATTAGACAATCAACTAAGGTATTGTTTGCTTTTTAAGAAGTTTGAAATTTGATTTCATATCTAAAAAAATAAGAAATAAATGATGCACCTCTTAAATAACAAAAGAGGTTTTTAGATCTCCAATTTAAAATAAAACAAATTTGAAATTTATAAAAAAGACTTAGAGAGGTATTAAAAGGTTTTTATAAAGAAACACCAAATATAATGTTGTTTGATACATTTAAACTCTAAAATACTATTTGGTGTTAACCTTTAAAGTCAAAGTATACAGCTTTTTAAATAAGGATTACAAGTTTGACTATGTATGTGATTGAATAATGTAAACATTTAATGATGCTAATTAGGATAAAACTAAATAATATTTTTCCTGAAAATACTTGTCACAATTGTATAATGTCTATCTCTTACACATGCTCGAAATAGTAAAGTTTCAATACCATTTATTGAGTATAATTTAAACTTTACAATTTGTTGTCTAAGGAGGCGTTTGGTTAGGGGTATTGAGCAGTCAGAAATGAGAATGATAATGAAAACTGCTGTTTGGTTTGATATTATATAATGGAATCATTCCTGCAGATCCATTAATTTCCATTTCTGGCCAAATTGAGGGGAATGGAATTTTTATTTCTACTTGGTTCTTTTTTCCACCCATTGTTCCATCTATGGATGTTAAATGAAATATCTTTTGTATTTTTAAGATGGAAAAACATATTTTTTCAATATGAAGCAATTTTTCATTGATTATAGTGGGTTAACCAAACAGCATCAATGCAATGCTCATTCCTATTACCATTATCCTGCATTTCCATTTTCATTTTCATTCCCATTCCCTGAAATGAACCAAACGCCCCCTAATTGTTAAAATTTAAATTTTTTTACTAACTAGATTCATTGGCAATCCTTTTTTAAAGGGTATTTAAGGCTTTGCCTCGATCAATCCTAACAAGGTTCACTGACAGCTAAAGCATGCTGCTCTGAGTTCATCATCAGTAGCCACAATCTAGAAGCGTCTAAATTCAAACTTAGGGGTAGAAGAGTTAACTAGTCACTTCCCCTACATGCCTTAACCAGTACACCACAATCTTGTGGTTTTCATTGGAAATCTTACTAATCAAATTGTAAGAAATGCAAGTTAATTTTTGGAAATTTTTTTTTTGCCAACCTCCTCGGGTCCGGAAAGCCAATGTTGTTTTGAGATTGTTAGAGCATCTTTAATAGCTATGTTAAATAAATAAATAAAAATTAAAACCTCTAAAAAAATTTACATGTAACTCCAACAACTATTATATTATAGCAACTTTAACATTAATTATGTTACTAAACTATTAAATATATTAACAAAATATTTTTCTTTTTCTTAAACATTTATCTTTGTTTGAATATTAAAGTGGTTTGAGTGGGTAGATTACATCTTGTAATCCATTTCCTTGTAACGTTTCCGAAAAGGGTTCTTTCCAAGGTTTTTGTTTGTATTGATGTAGCCGATTTTAGTCGGATGTTTTCGTTTTGTGGTTGTTCCGAGTTCCGACCCGCTTCTAACTTTGTGTTGTTGGTTTTTGTTTGTAATATCTTTTGTCTTGCCATTCGACAAAAAAATAAATAAATCATTTATCTCTTTATTTAAAAATTTCTCTAAATTAAAAAAAAAATACAAAAGCTACCAAGAATAAGGTTTATTTTTTTCCTAATCAAATATATCACCTCTTAAACAACCCAAACTTTCTACATACTTATTTATACTGTCTTCAATTTTATTTTTCATTATCAAAAAACCAATCCCCCACACATATGTAAAAAAATTAAGAGATTGTTGAACTTTTAATTGTTTGGATTGGTTTTAAAACATATTTAAAACTGTAAGTTTGTGGGGTTCCAACTCAAAACCAATTGGCTATGAGTGGAGTAGCCCATGACCCTTATAAGCACATTACACGTTCACCTTGTGTCCAATGTGGGACATTGCTCAACATGCCCCCTCACGTGTGGCGTTCTTTCAGCCTAACACGTGGATACTTTGGGTTACGTGGAGTCCGTGCGGCTTTTTGACCAACCACGGGTGAACCTTGCTCTGATACCATGTTAAAGTATGTGGAACCCCTAGATTAATCTCCAAAAGAGCCCTTGAGGAGAGAAGGGGGGTTTCAACATATATAGTGAATATTTGGTCCAAGTCTAGCCGATGTGGGACTCTAACACGCCCCCTCCAACAGAGGCTAGATAGAGAGTCTAGAAGGGTCACGAGAGGACCAGGAGAGGTGAGACTCTAACACGCCCCCTCCAACAGAGGCTAGATAGAGAGCCTAGAAGGGTCACGAGAGGACCGGGAGAGGGTCACGAGAGTGCCGGCATGTGAGTTCATAGAGTGGTAGACCTTGGCTTTGATACCATGTAAGTTTGTGGGGTTCCAACTCAAAACCAATTGGCTATGAGTGGAGTAGCCCAGGACCCTTATAAGCACATTACACGTTCACGTTGTGTCCAATGTGGGACATTGCTCAACAAAAACATTATAAAGGTATTTTAGTTTACGATAATTTTTATATATATGCACAGCAACACAAGGAAACTTTTAGTACCCACCAACAAAAAGAAACAAACCAAAGGTCTAAGACCAAGCAAAACACACAGCACAAACAGGCACCTCCCACAACCCATCAGAAAAGCCACAAAGAAAGAAATAAACAAACACAACACAAGCAGAACTCAAGAAAATTTTGATATACATATGATACATTTTCAATTATTTGGTCTTAAGTGGTTCTGGTACCGATATTTTCGTCTCGAAACCAAACCATTCTACACGCTTCAGTTTTCGATGCCACCTTTTTGGTCCCACAAGTTTTTCTATACTAGTCCGGTCCCGATCTCGTCAGAGGCTCAGAGCCATTTGGGGATGAAGACATTTTACATGTTTTTAAAAAACTTTAAATAATAAATTTTGAAAAGTACACTTCGGTTTTGACACCATTATTGTTTAATTTTGTTTGATAATATTGAGATGGAACTTTTTTGTCTAACACAAGTAACTATGAATATCCTACAAATTTATTATTATTTTGTATTTTGGTATCATCATACCTAATAAGATTATTTGCTAATTGTATGCTTTAAAAAATGTGATGGTTGGTTTAAATAATAAGAATGATGATGGCATGTGTATTTGGTTTAAGAAGATGATCATAAAATTAAAAGTATTCACATAATGCATGAAAAGTGCCCTCAAAGGGGGATTGGGTCTCTAATCGATGATTTTTTATTATTATTAATGCTAAATAAAAATAAGATACAAGGCGGCCTTCCATACAAAGGCTTTAAAGTGTTAGTCTTTCATACCACATCAACGCCATATCAGTTTTTTTCTTCTACCCTTTGAACCTTTAAGTGAAGTAGCATCAACATTTCATACCTTAGAGAGAGAGAGAGAGAGGAAGGGAGGGAGAGAGGGAGAGAGGGAGAGAGAGAGTGCTGGAAATTACCTGTATGAAACCGCTCCATCGTACAAAAGGCCTAAGCATAATAATGTTTTCGTTACTACTATTGATCATAATAATGTTATTTTAATCAAATGTATTATGTTTTAGTTCATATATGCGAATTTATTTTAAAAAGGTTTAATTTTTAGAACGTAAGTCTATTTAATGTGATTAAGAAACATATTATAGTTTATAAAAATACAAAAAAGAGAGAAATATTGTCTAACAAACCTTTTATGAAAAGGTTTTGTTGATAAAAATAAATTAGATTATCAATTACTTTATCAAACATAATCTTTCTATAAAAAAAGTAATTTGTAACAAACTTAATATAGAAAAACTAATAACTTTCAGAAAAAAAAAAGATAATCTTCAACAAACGTTCGTATACAAAGGTAATCAAATAATTAGGCAAAAGGTTTGATTATCTTCTACATAGTAATCGACAATAAATGCAAAAATATATTTTCTTTTGTGATAAATCTAACTGTTTTTTTTTATTAAAAGGCAAAATAAATAAAATAGCAACTTTAAATATTTATTAAGTTTATTTCGAATTTGTATGACTATTTTAATTTTTAATTACACGTAAAACACCTTGAATAAATCTCTTTTTGTAACATTTTGTGGGAGATGGATAAAGGAGTAAATTTGTTAGCCCCCTCTATTCAAATTTTAAGTTCTAAAATACCAATAACTTAATGTGTTGATTTGCATTTAGAGCTTTAAAAACTGAATCATCTTTGTTTTTAAACTCAACATTATTGTTCCAACATGCTTTCCAACATTATAGCATCTTCAATAAATTCTTTAAAATACATGGTCACAAAATCAAAATCTTCAACAAAAATTAAGTCAATCTCCAATAGAATTTTTATTTATTATTAAAATATTTAATACAATTTATAAAAATACTAGTTTTTCACTAAAACATTTAATTAAATTTTTTTTTTTATCTTCTTCATAATTTTCCATTTTAGAAAATCTAATCAACCACCCAAATATTTAAATTTAAAATCTTCATTTTAAGAAATTCATTGAAAATAAACTCATAAATACCAAAAATATCTATATTATAATGATAAATCAAAACTCAAAAGCAACCCACCTCCGTATTTATATGATTAAAAAACCAATAAGCCAAAATAGATAGGACGAGTGATGCTGTATTTCTGTAGCCATATTTTATCGTTTTCTTTTTCTTTTGCTTAAATTTCTTTCATCAAGAAAAAAAATTCACAACAGACATCATCAGTGGAATCTTTCACAGGTTATATTCAATGTACTATATCTACATCTTTAATGCAAATTTTTTTCTTTTGAAGGAAAACCTTTATTGCAATTAAAACACATATTTATATCATCATTTAACCCCTTTTTCCTTTTTCTTGCAAATTGCTTCCCAACTTAGAAGACTTGGTCTATTCCCATCTTCCAAACACAGAAAAAAAAGCTAGTCTTGAAAGAGAAAGATTTCATTCAGAGAGATAAGGGCAATTGGGTCCCAAAAAAATAATTTCTTTTTCTTTTTTCTTTTTTCTTTTTCCCCTGTTCATATTTTGGTGAGTTCCAACTCCTACTACATAAATCTTGATTTCTTGCATTGACCCAGTTGGTAAAGCTTGCAACTTTCAGAGAAAAGAAAGCAAAAAAGATGTCATCTTCATCAACTTCAACCTCAACTTCAACTTCACCACAACCCACAAAACCCCCAATCATCAAGAAACCAATCCCACCCACATCATCAAACCCAAAACCCAATTGGGTTCTCAAGCAAAAAACCCCAAACCTCCAACACTTGTACACAATAGGGAGGAAATTGGGGCAGGGGCAGTTTGGTACAACCCATCTATGCACAGAGAAGTCCACAGGCATTCCTTATGCCTGCAAATCCATACCCAAGAAGAAACTCATATGCAGAGAGAGGTTATGAAGATGTGTTGAAAGAGATTCAGATAATGCATCATTTATCTGAACACCCAAATGTTGTGAGGATTAAAGGGACTTATGAGGATGCTTTGTATGTGCATATAGTTATGGAGTTGTGTGCTGGTGGGGAGTTGTTTGATAGGATAGTGCAGAAAGGTCAGTATAGTGAAAGAGAGGCTGCTAAGTTGATTAAGACCATTGTTGGTGTTGTTGAAGCTTGTCATTCTTTGGGTGTTATGCATAGGGATCTAAAGCCTGAAAATTTCCTCTTTTCTACCACCCAAGAAGATGCTGCCCTAAAGGCCACTGATTTTGGGTTGTCTGTTTTCTACAAACCAGGTTTGATTTCTTTCTTTTTTTGGATCTTTTATCTTGGGTTAGTTTATACCTAATCTTGCTATGTGGGTTTCTTTTGTTTGTACCTAATTTTGGGGTTTTGGATGTTATTTGATCATACCCTTCACTAAAGTTTTGATTTTTAGGGTGCTTTTGTGCTGGCTTTCTGTTTTGTTGTGTGGGTGATATAATTCTGCCTTTTGTTCTTTAGTTTTGATGAATGGTACCTTTATAAGTAGATGAAATGGTATGAATTATTGGCCATTTATTTAGAAAAATTCCTAATTTTTTTCTTGAGACCCTTTGGAGCCCACATTGACTAGACACAAATCATCAAACCTATACACACACACACACACACGGTCAGGTTAAAATGAAAACTCATTTTTCACTGCGAACATGTGGACATTCGGTAGCACGCCACGTGGCATATTCACTCTGATAATCATGTATTATTCAGAGTGCATAACATAACATTCAATGTTATTCAAAGTGAATAACACAACATTCACTTGGTTGTCCCTACCGGGTTTTCGTTTTTGTTTTGCACTTTGCTAGAAGTAGGTGACATGGATTAAGACCTACTTCACAAATGCAAAAAATTGAAGTAGTTGCATTTGGGTCCATCTAATGGGGACTTCTTCTTGATATATGTTTGGTGGTTGTTAATTTGCTTTTCCAAGTGCTTCAACGATGTTAGCATTTTTTTCATTAGTTAGATAAGTTGGATGCTTCAAGTTATTCTTAATCTTGTAATTCTGAAACCATGGGGGATTGGTATTCACTCGAAACCCCTTTTAAAATATGATTTTTGATGAAATCCTAGTGATAGAAACACAAGATATCTGCTTTTTATTCACAAATGATTGGGTTGTGACATGCTTTTATTCACAAACGGCTTTTCTCTGAATTGATTCTGAAAATTGAAATCTTGATTTAGCTCACTACTCAAGAACTTCAAAAAGTGCATTCGTGTATTATTATCAGTTACACAAATGTATAGAAACGCACGTTCCCATAAGAAATCTCATACCCAAGAAAAGATTAGGGGATAATTTACACCACATAAGTTTGTAAGAGCATGAAGCGTGGTCTCTTACTTTCTAAATTCATCAAGTTGGTTTTCTTTGGTAAAACCTATTTTATTAAGACGATAGAAAGAACTCCGTATTGCAAGGATAAAATACGCAAGATTGCCTTGAGACATGGATATGCTTGTGGGATATCATGCATATGATAAAGGCTCTTTTCAATCGGTTAAGCACATGGTTCTTGATACCATTTTCCTACCGTTCTATAAAAAATGACAAATTTTACAATAATGATAAACTGGAAAGCCCATAAACTTTTGTGCCAAGGCGTCGTTGCAACTTTCATTGGAGGAACCTTAAGATCCAACTCAACTAGCAAATGAAGGGTAGGCCTTGGGGGTCCTCCCTTAGCACAAGCTGGTCTGGACACCCATTGTTACCCAAAAAAAAAAAAACTTAAATTGTAACAAAAGTAATATCTTAGGCCTCTATGCCTGTAAGAATCATATTGCTGCATGTTAACATACGGTTAGCGTGTCTTGGTTAACAAAAGTGATGTTGTTCATTGATATGTTTTGAATTAGCATAACATTACAAACAGGGTTTCAGACACTTTGCATACACTCTAACCTTTGAAACCCCATTTTTTTAAGAAATAGATTGTGACATTATTTGTTGATTTCCCTTCTTTAATTCTCTAAAGTTCTTGTTCCAAAATTTAGGTGAAACGTTTTCCGATGTGGTTGGAAGCCCTTACTACGTTGCACCAGAGGTTTTACGTAAGCATTATGGACCAGAATCCGATGTTTGGAGCGCAGGGGTTATTTTGTACATCTTACTGAGCGGTGTTCCCCCCTTTTGGGCAGGTATATTTGCAATCTTTTGTAATCTTCTACTGTATCCTACCTGGACCCCACCTCTCTGCGGGATATACTAGTCCATTTGGTTTGCAATCTTCTACTGCAATCTGTTTAATTTGGTCTAAAGGTTTAATCTTTTTCTATTCGAAAACGTGTGTTGTTATCTACAGAAACTGAAATAGGGATCTTCCGTCAGATATTACAAGCGAAGCTTGATTTTGAATCTGATCCATGGCCTGCGATCACAGACAGCGCTAAAGATCTTATAAGGAAAATGCTCGACAGAAACCCGAAGAAACGGCTTACCGCCCATGAAGTTCTATGTAAACAACTTTAGCCGAAAATAATTGCGTAGCCGAATTTTCACGATTGCTGTATAAAGTATAAACATAATAATATTTTACTAATATGGTTCTCATTTGTGTAACAGGTCATCCGTGGATTGTTGATGACAAAATGGCACCTGATAAGCCGCTTGATTCAGCAGTGTTATCACGCCTAAAACAGTTCTCTGCAATGAACAAGCTCAAGAAAATGGCTTTACGGGTAAGCTTCATTTCCGTTAGTTTTCTTTTGAACAAGTGAGACGGAACTGCTGCTAACTGTGGCTTTTGTAGGTGATTGCGGAAAGGCTTTCGGAAGAAGAAATCGGTGGATTGAAGGAGTTGTTTAAGATGATAGATACGGACAATAGTGGAACGATTACTTTCGAGGAACTGAAAGAGGGTCTGAGAAAAGTTGGTTCTGAACTTATGGAGTCAGAGATCAAGGACTTAATGGATGCCGTAAGTGCGCGTTTTTTGTCTTTTTCTTGGCTGTTCTTTCGGGAATTTTATAAATTTGTGAAAATGTTTCATCTGGCAGGCAGATATCGACAACAGTGGAACGATCGATTATGGCGAATTTCTTGCTGCAACTGTGCACTTAAACAAGCTGGAGCGGGAGGAGAATCTGTTGTCGGCATTTTCATTCTTCGATAAAGATGGGAGTGGTTACATAACGATCGATGAGCTCCAACAAGCTTGTGAAGACTTTGGTTTAGGTGAAGTTCACCTTGACGAGATCGTCAAGGAAATCGACCAAGATAATGTAAGTATGGCCCACATGACTCAAATGAAATTACAAGTAACCATAAACAACTAAAGCGTTGTTTACCGAGTGCTTATAGAATCTTATCGGGTAAGTAGAGTTTACGAGGTAAGGTTGGGTTCCGTGAGAATGAAAGTTACGGTGAGAAGCGTAAGAAGGGTTATGGACACTTGGATCGATCCTCTTATTTAAGAGCCACACCAATGAGATGTAGTGGATCAATTCCCTTCTAAAGTTCAATTCATGGGTTGCTTTGAGATTAAAAGTGATCGGGGGTCCAAATCCCTTCTAACACTTCTCACCATAACTCTATTTCTCACACAATATTTTGTGTTACAAGGTAAGAAATAATGTTGTTTACCAACACCTTGTGGCCAATAAGTTACTGAGTGAGATGTTGACCTTCTAAGAGTAGAGAGGCTTATAGCATCTTATCTAAGGGGGCGTTTGGTTCGCATAATGGAATTTTATTGGGTTGGAGTTCATTAAATGAATTTGACTTGGAAGGAATTGGAATGGAATTTGATCACATGTTAGGTTGGTAGGAATTCAATTCCTTCACTTAAGCCAATGAATGATAGATTCCTTAAATTGTGGAATTCAATGGAATTCATAAGGATTCGCTCAAGTTCATTCTACGAACCAAACGTAAATAAAAATTTGGTCAAAGGAATGTCATTCCAATTCTATCAATTTTTTTTTGAATTTCGTGAACCAAACAACAATCGAGACTCATTTGTGTTGGAGCCCTACATCAGCTAGACACAGACCATCAAACTTGTATATATGTAGGAGCCTACCCTCTTGCTCTTTACAAAGGGTAAAAAGAGATACAAATGGTTCCACGTATCATAATATGGTATTAGGGCCAGGGTCTAGCACCATGCCGCCAACTATGGACTCCACACATTTTTGGCCTCCTTTTTGAGGTGGCGTGTCCCACATCGACTAGGCGTACCTCCCACATCAATAATGACTCTTTTGGGGTGTGTTTGGTACACATACGTGATTGCATGGACAAAAGTGCAGTAGGCAGGTGAAAAGAATAGTGGAAGGTTTTAGGGTTTTAGTTTGACATAAGTAGTTTAGTAATTTTCCAGTCTTGTCTCCTCTCCCAAACTTTTGTTCCACCAACAAAAGAAATTCATTTTTGTCTCACTCAGGCCCTTTTTCATCCCAATCTATTGTCGCACCAATCGTTGGACAACAAGTTTTTGTACTGGTCTTGCATACCACACACATCCTTTAAAGACATATTCAAAAGGGTTCTAGCTCTAAATATCCGAATAGGTTATATGATATCAAATTCAACTCAACGGTCTTTTCTTTGTGGGTTGTCGATGGATAGGATCACCTTCATGGTCCATGGTAGTCTAACTACAACAAGAATTATGTTAACTGACGATAGGCTCGTGTTGTTGCAGGATGGACAGATCGATTACGGGGAGTTTGCTGCGATGATGAGGAAGGGCAATGGAGGGGTCGGGAGGAGAACCATGAGAACCAATCTCAACCTAGGAGAAGCTCTTGGAGTCGTAGCAACCGAAAAAAGCCTTTGACAACAAGCGAAAAAAAATCGATAATACTCTTTTTTTCTTACTAATCAGTCTCTTCGTTTTGGTGTTGAATAGATTGAAGAACTAATGATGAATTGTTTGACTTCTCTCAACATCCATGAATTGGCTTGACTTTTAAACTTATATATTTTTATTTTTATTTTGAATTTGTGACCCAGTTTTTCTATGCTTATAGGGTAAAGAGATCAGATATGCATACATTTACATACATCCATATAGAATATACTAGATTCGTTTGGTTTACTTAATTACTCTTTTAACACTTTGTGTCCAATAGTTTTTAATGATGCAAACCGATGGACACGGCCAAGTAGTTGACTTTGTTAGCGGGGACCATTTTTCTAGAAGACGTATGGTGTTTGTATTGGTGTAGATGATGATAATAGTAAACTGATGCGACTCTTTGAAAAACGACTTACATTGTATTTATGTAGATGATTTAAGTACCAAAAGGGGTGAATTTCGTTTTTGGCCATGAGTAATTTTTTTTTTTTTGCGTATCCTCTCTACAGTTTGTTTATTACATTTTCATTTATTATGATCGAGAAAGAGGAACATACGTTGGGTTACCATTGTAGCGTAGGATGTCATATGGCAAATACTCACAAGACATTTTGATCTTTGCTTTTGATGTTAACACGAATGTTCGCATTGATGATAAATGATACATCATTCATGATAAATAACGTGTGAATGTATGGGACACAACTCTTCTTTATCTCACAATTCACTACCTAAAATATGTTTATATATATAGGGGTGGGTTCAAATGTGAACCACTTTTTGGTTGTGAACGTGAGGACAACCGAGAGCGCGACACGTGGCGGATGACTAGGCGCCACGTCAAGTCCACGGCGGATGACTAGGCGCGATTCATGGGAGGCATTGAATTAAAGAGGGGGACCACACTCAAAGCCGCCACGTGTCGCGCTCTCGGCTGTCCTCACGTTCCCAACCAAAAAGTGGTTCACATTTGAACTTTCCTCTCTCTCTCTCTCTCTCTATATATATATATATATATATATATATAGACGAAAGTTCAAATGAAAACTCAAATCTAATTGTGAACGTGAGGACAACCAATAGCGTACCACATGGCATATTAAGTTAGAATAATATATGATTATTCAGAATAAATATTTATGCATTATTTAAGGTGAATAATACAGCATTTATACTGAATAATACTGAGTGCTATATGAGTTGAAAATCGCATTAATCAAAACATGGAATTGGAAGTATGGGAATATTAAATAATGCTTTTAATAACATTTTTTTTGAACTTCCATTTGGAATTTCAAAATCAAATAATTGAAGCAGCCCGTGATTTAAAGATATGTTTGAACTTTGAATGAAGTACAAGTCGTAAAATATGTGGATCAAAGTATCAAACAGCTTGCACAGTAGGCCCAAATGTTTTCCATTGAAGAAAATAAAATCTAGAAAGATTCAAAACACTTTGGATAAGAATAGAGTGATCAACCCTATCATTTAATGTAATAAATAATCTATATATTTGATTATATTATTAAAAATATCATAGCATTAATGGTGTAGTGGTCGGTAATATATTTGGGAGTGACAGTGTATGACATCTTTGTTTACCCAAGTTCGATTCATGAGGTGAGCATATGGCAATACCCTGACCATAAATCGGCTTTTGTGTCGGTCCATAGTCACCGATAATTAGTCGGATGCCCGTATGGATCCTGGATACCTTGTTGACTATGTATTGGAATGTATAGGTGAGTTATTTGCCTTTTAAAAAAATTAATGTTGAAAATGTTGAAACTTCTTGCGTTTAGTTTCAAATCATAGTCGACAATACTTTGACGAAAAAATGTTGAAACTTCTTGCGTTATTGAAGTTAATTATATTTAAATTAAGGAGTCTAGTTAATCATTAAAACACATATATTTGATTCATATGTATTTTTTTGTTGAATCTGACTAAAAAGGTAATACAATAAAATACAGTCGTTTTTTTATTGACAGAAACAATTATTTTTCTTATTATTAATGGTCATAACTTACAACCTTTTCTTTTTACGGTTGTACATAATAAGAAATATACAACATTACAATTTAGATGATGTATTTTCATCAAAATTTGATGAGAATCTTAAGGCAATCAGGCTTCTTCAATGTATCAAATGCTTCCATTATATCCTTTAATTGTATTTCGTGAGTCAAAAGCTCGTCCAATTTAATATCCTGTAGTTTTAATCCAATTTTATAATTAGTATCGTCTAAAAAATGAAATATATAAAAAAAATGCTAATAGCTTTCATACACAAACAAAGAAGAAAAAAATTTATCAATGTCAAAATGCCATGAGGCCATCCGCTGTGGGAGGCTCGGGTACTACCCGGGTAGCATAATCCGTCGGGTACCCCTTGCAAACACCGTCGTGGCTACCTTCGGGTAGTTCCACTTTGGCTGCTAGAAACCGATGACTCCCACCCCCACCCCCACCCACAGCGGATGGCCTGATATAGTTTAACTTTTACCTCATTGATGCATATGCCAATCAAGATGGGAAGATCTGTTTGAGTTTTT
This sequence comes from Centaurea solstitialis, assembly GCA_030169165.1. Taxonomy (NCBI): domain Eukaryota; kingdom Viridiplantae; phylum Streptophyta; class Magnoliopsida; order Asterales; family Asteraceae; genus Centaurea; species Centaurea solstitialis. Next base: position 94,263,540 of record CM058042.1, read on the forward strand.
ACACCTCCCAAAAATGACCCCTTTACAGTTCGACCATATAACAATGTTGTGTTTTTAATTGCCAAATCTGAATCTAGTCCAACGCCTATCGATACCGTTGTCCCTAATCCCTGAAATTTAAATAATCAAAATATACTAGATAAAGAGAATGTAGACTTATGTTTAAATAAATTTAAAACCTATAAAAATATGATACATCATAATTTTATTAATGGAACAAACGTAATGATAGTTTTTGTCCTTAAGGTTTCATTTTTCTGTATGTTTTAAACTTTTCTACTGTCCATATAATAGCTAAATAGATAGGAAGGTAATTAAACAATTGAACGTATCATGCTTACGATTTTGGAAGCCTCGATGGCTTCATTCAGTAACGATCGGACTCCGGTGCACTCGAAACTATAGTCGACACCTAGCCCATCCGTAATATCTTTTACTAAATCGGAGACCGATCGATTTGGATGATCTTTAGGGTTGATGAAATCGGTCATCCCAAACATCTTTCCTTTTGTCGACTTACTTTCATTTATATCCACTCCTATGATTTTCGATGCCCCTTGCATTTGTGCTCCTTTTATCGCCTGTAAATTAGTCAAACATATATATAAAAAAAACTATTGGTCGATAAATCAAATCAAACGTACCCAGTAAGTTTCCCTCGGAGACATGGAATACGACCTATTAATTACTATAAATCAAGTGAGAGGTGAGATCGGTACCCCTAGACCAACGGCCCCAAGGCCAAAAACTGCAACAGAGGAACCCGTATGAACTGGGGTCTCCTTCCAAGGTGCGCCAAATCCGGTGGTGAAGCCACATGCCAAGAAACTGGCATAAGGGAGAGGCATCTTTGGGTCGATCTTGAGCACGTAGTTGATGTCAACAACCATATACTCCGACCATGTCGAGCAACTAAAGTGGTGGTATATAGTTTCTCCGGTTTTAGCCACCGTCATCCGAGAAGACCCATCGGGCATGAGGCCACTCGTGCCTATTGAATGAACATGACAAATATTGGTTTTTCCCGATTTACAATTCAAACATTGTCCACATTCACCGAGGTAGAGTGGGATCACGATATCCCCGGGCTTTACCTCGGTCTTAACGTCTATTCCCACACTCTCTACCATTCTGCACATGACGATGTCATATAATCAATCCAAGAATCAACGAATTATCATCCAAATTATGGAGATTCAGGGGAAAATCTTAGAAGATTGAGAAACACCTTGGTAGCCCGTCATCTGGACGGTATGCAGTATTTATCATACAAGTAAATTAAGTTGTTATTTATGCATGTGTGCATGTTACAAATTACTTGTATGCGGAAAATGCATACCATGTAGATGAAGGGTACACATGCTATTTCTTAGTTTTCCATTTTTTAAGGTTTTCTATTAGACATGATCTACGTACCCAACCCCTTCATGTCCAGGTATACGAGGAAACAAAGGCTGCAATTATGGAGAATAATTAGATCAAGAAATCTATGGTATTTCAACGTTTTCTCTTTAAAATAGTTAGGAAAAAGGTAAACATACAGCGGGAAAACCATTGCAACATAGAATGTCGGTATGACAAATGCTTGCACACAACATCTTGATCCTAACTTCCGATGCTTTCGGTGGATCGACTTTGATCTCCTCCACTGTCAGCGGCCCGCCGAGCTCACGTATGACCGCCGCTGCACCACCGCTTTCATTAGCTACGATGCCAATAAACAGTTTTTTTTTAGCAATTTTAAAAATCTAACAAGTATACATGTACCTTTACAAGTGATAACGTTGAGAACTTTGTCGGCCATGTTAACCAATGTTGTTTTGTGAAGAAAATGTGAAGGACAAAAGCACTACAATCATTCAATTTATAACTTGGTTTAGAGTGGACCAAATGGGTGGCTTGAATGCATGTGACATTGTAACTTGTGGGCTTGGTTTGCAGAGGCATGTACTACAAATTCTATATAATTTTTTAAAGGGTTAATTACATGGGTGTGTATCGAACTTGTCACGTTTTTTCATTGTATGTATCCAACTTCTAAAATTGCCATTGTATGTATCAAACTTTTCAAAAATTGTCATTGTATGTATCGAAGAACTTGTTACCTACAAAAAAGCTGATGTGTCAAGTTATATCTGACGTGGATTTTTTTTTAAAGAAGTAAATTACAAATTTGGTCCCTGAGGTTTTTTTAGAAAAAAATGAAAGAACAAGGGGCTAAAATGAAATTAGCCTTTTATATATCTCCTTCTCTCTTTTGCGACTCCAATCAAGATCCGGCAACGTCTCCGGCAACGTCGCCGGCGACTTCTCCGGCCACACGAGTCCCGTAACCCCCACCTCCGGCATCCACCTCCCTCTTTGCCATCATCAATCAACCATTATATATCTCCTTCTCTCTCTTTTGCGACTCCAGAATCCAGATCCGGCGACGTCTCCGGCGACGTCGCCGGCGACTTCTCTGGCCACACGAGTCCCGTAACCCCCACCTCCGGCATCCACCTCCCTCTTTGGCATCATCAATCAACCATCGGAAAAACTTAACCACGGGTGAGATGGATGATCGGACTTTTGGGTGGTTCGCCGGTCGTCGTTGCGTGAGGATCGTGGTGGCGAAGGTTCACGGCGGCGGCGGGTCTGTTTGGTTCTCGTTATGAATTTTTTCCGATGAAGGTTGGAGGAGGGTTTTGTCGTTGATTTCAAAAACCCTAGCCAAAGAGAAAGGGGGAAGACGATGATGGTGGTGGTGGGGGGTTTGGCAGCAGTGGTGGTGGTGGTACCGCCGGCGGTGTTGATGGGTGGTGGTTGTGGTTGTGATGGAGATGGTGGTGGTGGTGGTGGATGTAGTGGAGATGGTGGTGGTGGTGGTAGTTTGGTGGTTGTGGGTGTGGTGATGGTGGGGTGGTGGTGGTGGTGGGTGTGGGTTTGGTAATGGTGGTGGTTTGGTGGTAGGTGGTAGTGGTTGTGGTGGTGGTGGGGTGACATTATAATAATTTGGCAAAACAGGTCCTTATATTAACTAGAGGGACGAATTCTGTAATTTACTCAAACATATGATGAGTTGGCATCCTATGTGGCAGCCTATGTGGCAGCCTTGTGGCAGCCTTGTGGCAGCCTATGTGGCATTGTGACCGGTTACCTGCTCAGCAGGTAAACCGATACATACAATGACAATTTCTAGCAAGTTTGATACATACAATGACAATTTTAGAAGTTGGATACATAAAATGAAAAAACGTGACAAGTTCGATACACACCCATGTAATTAACCCTTTTTTAAAATACAAAGAATTAAAATTTAAAATCTTTGAAAAGTTATACATTTTAGTTTTAAGAAATTTCTTATTTTAAATATTTTTGTAGTTTAATGATCCCAACAAAATACGAATACAATTTTTAAAAATAATTTATATAAATGATATGAATCGATGAAATGACTAAAAAACTTATTTTCTCACCTTTTTATAGTTTTAGATAACTTTTTGTATTGAAAGTTTTATATATGATTTTTCATTTAAGATAATAAAATAAGGAGTCTATTGAAGCATTATAAAAAAGAAAATAGTAATTTTCTTTATTTTTGAGAAGTTATTGAAATGCTCTTAGAAGATATAGGCTTTGTTTGGCAAACATAAGCTAGCTGATAAGCTAGCTGCTAGCTTATAAGCTAGTCCATCCAAACATGTACCAGGAAGCTAGCTTATCAGCTATCTTATAAGCTAGCTTTTTGAAACGCTACTTTGAGTAGCTTATTGTAGCTTTTTCCAATTATACCCTTATTAATATTAATTAAATTCAAATATACCCTTTTTGGTCATTTTACATACTCATAAGCTAGTTTTTGCCAAACATAATTTGTTCAACAGCTAGCTTATCAGCTACTAGCAAGCTTATCAATCAACAGCTAGCTTATCAGCTATCCGCTAGCTTATCAGCTACCAGCTAGCTTATAAGCTACGCTTGCCAAACATAGCCATAGTCTTCTTTGTGATGTAATTGGATTTTAATGAATTCCAAATCCATATTTTGTTTTGAAAGGTGCCTAAACCCTACAAACATAAGATTTTAAAATCTTAAAGGATGGTTGATATTTTATCGTATTTTAGAGGATTTGTATCTGATAATGCGTTAAGATATCTTAAAAACGTATCTTTTGTAACCATAAATTAATAAAAAGATAATTTAATTCTTTATAAAGTTTTCATTAATATATAAGAATTTTGTTTAGATCGCATAATTTATAAGATCTAATTTAAACAACGAAAAATTAGTTAATAAATAAAAATCTCTATCTCTCATCTTTCCTCTCGTATTTTTCGCCTCTCTCTCTCTCTCTCCATAATAAATACGTAAACACTCGATTGAACATATAATAAGTGAATGAATTGTGAACATTTTGTTTATATTATTATTGTAGTCCGACTTTTGTCATTGACGGGGGTTGAAGCTTGTGGACAGTCGCTGTTAGATTAGCAAGAGTTATGGATAAGGCTCGTCCATCTCTGCTAAGTCCGCTTTGGTATTCGATTTGTCGATCTACCATTAGTAAAAAGATTTTAGAATCCTATGTTGATACCTACTGATTACGTCGTAGATTTGCTGAAATATCAACAACTATCTAAACCCTTTTGATAAATGAGAATTATAAACGTAAAACTCAAAAAGAATAAGAAAATCTAGAAATGATAAACTTTTATTAAATAATAATTTAAATTAGTACAATAAAAACAATAAAATCCATTTATAAACTAAATTCTAAACGATAACTATGAAAGAAGGATATAATTCTAGTATAACTAATACAAGTCATTTGAAAACATGAAGGAAGTCAACGATGGAAAGCAAAAAGTCAATAATTGCATGCGGGATGATTTGTAGGTGTGGACGATGGGTTTTCAAGTGTGGGCCGCTTGCATGGGACTTGTTGCAATTAGGGCTAGTAAAGTGATCCAATCCATTAACCTAATTTGAACTTAACTTAACAGCAATAGGTTGAGTTGAGATTTTCAATTCATTTAAAATAAATGGGTTAACTCGTTTAACACATTTATTTAATGGGTTGGTTGGGTTGAAATATCCAAGTTATTTACAACTCAAACTCAACTTATTTACGACATGATTTTAACTCATTTTTAACGTGATTTCAATCTATTGGTAACTTGTTTTCAACCCACTTAACCTATTTTTTACCCATTTAATATATTATATAATTAGAATTCCAATATAAAAATTAAGTAATAATAAAACTAAAAAAAGGTATTGCCATAAGCCCACAACCTTATGAGTCTACAACCAGCATCATAACCAAATCATCTTTCTGACTTTGAAGTGGAAGTGGGAGTTAAGTTACATCACTTTGAAGTTTGAACATTTGGGTGTTTTATTGAAACATTGAGCATGTTATTTTGCATTTGATCATGTTGTGTTTTATTAAGACTTTGAACAGTTTATTTTGATTTGTCATTGAATTACTTAAATTAAAGTTTGGGTTAAGATAACCACAAACATGTTCAACCCGTTTATTTAATAAGTTGGGTTAAAATAACCATAAACATGTTCAACCCGTTTATTTAATAAGTTGGGTTAAAATAACCATAAACAGGTGTAACCCATTTACTTAATAAGTTGGGGTAACCATAAACAAGTCAATCCGCTATCAACCCAACAACCCAACAGGTTGGGTTGGATTGAAAGTTTCAATCCATTTAATTAAACAGGTTGGATTAGATTGAGATTTTCAACCCAATTAGTAAACGGTTGAACCCGAACCCAACACCTAACCCGACCTATTTACACCTCTATCTTGAGATGGCCAAATACTAGTCTCGGGCGGGCCTGAACTGGGCCTCCCATGGACCGAGCTTAGGGGGAAATACCATAACCGATCTATTGACCATTTAAGCAGTTATAGGTAACCATGCCTATAACCGGGTTTTCATAGGACCGTTTGTTTTTGGTTTTCTTAACATATAATACCATTATAAATGTAAATGTAAGTTATATTATAAATGTAAATTATAATATAAAGTATAAATGTAAATTATAATATAAACTTATAAACTACATTTATTTTAGAGTAAAATACACTTTTGGTCCCTGCGGTTTATTAAAAGTTTTACTTTGGTCCCTACAATTTAAAAACTACACATTAGCCATCGGAGTTTGTATACTTATCCGATACTGTAGCTACCAGTCGTTAAATGAAGCTATTAGTTTAGGGTTAGTTTGATTTTTTGTTTCCATTTTCTTCTTGTCTTTACTTTAAGAATAAACTTACGGACCAAAATTATAATTTACTCTATTTATTTATATATATATATATACACACACATACATACCTCATTCATCTTTCCTATCCACCAACCACCACCACCCATTTCATCCACCACCACAACACCACACCAGCACACCACCATACCCACTTTACCCGCCACCACCACCATGCCCATTTCATCCACCACCACCATACCCACTTTACCAACCACCGCCCATTTCATCCATCACCACCAACACCAACCATACCAACTTTACCTGCCGACTATGAGCCCACTCATTGCTACGCCATAGCCTTAGGGTTTAGATAGGTAGGTTATTTCTTGATTTTAATTTACTAATCGTTTTATTGGATAATCATCACTAGGATCGAGGTTTGGTATTGATCAATCGTTCTTAAAACGGATGTTAAGTTTTAATCCAATTTTGATTCTTATGAAAATCGAGATTGATTTAATTGATGTTAACAAAGCATTTAGTTGTGATTTTATATATCATATATATTGGGTAAAAATATTTTTAATATTTACAATTCATACCGTGAGAATTTTAAAACTTTTATAATTGTATATGATGCATCAAGATTTCTACCTCGTAGATAAATATAGATAACGGTGTAAGATGTACAAGTTTAAAAAATCTCGATACATCATTTTTGAAAAATCTCGGTATATCATTATTGAAAAATCTCTATAAGTTACATTATCATTGTATCGTCGATACCTTTAAAATGAGTCCAATATTTAATATTTTGGACCTAATTATTTTATTATATATCACGATTATATATAGGGTTGTAAACGAACCAAATGAGCATAAACAAAGGCTTGTTCATGTTCGTTCGTTTAAATAAGATGGAAACCAAGTGTAACAATCCACTAGAAGTAACGAAGTCTCACAAAATTTCGGGACTAAGCCTGTTACATCAAACCAAAATAGCAAATTCTACATAATACAACTGAGAATTTAATCAGAGTAACTATAAGGTAGATATCTACTCTACTACACTGCGAATACCTCACATCTTGCCTTTGCTTTTATCTTATACGTGTTTACCTGAAAATGGTTTTATATTTATTTTGTTCAATTTAAATAAAGTTAACAATAAATTACTAATTTGGAATGTTGGGAACTTGGGATGAGAAAAGGGCCCTTTGACGAAAAAATGTTGAAACGTCCTGCCTTAGGCCATTAGTACCGTCGTGCGGTTTTGCACGGGGTGCATGTGCGGGCTTGGCGGGTTGCGCTACGCAAGAAGTGGGCTCGGCTGTAGGCTCGGGGATTAGGTATGGGAGTGTAATAACCGGAGTTAAAAGTTAGCCATAAGGTTAGTCACTTGTTAAGTAAGACTATTTTTGAAAAAGAATTTGAGATTTAGGGGTGGATTGTGACACTTTTGAGTAAACTTTGGAGGTTGGGCTCATACCATAAAATGGCATGGGCTTAGCCTTTTAGCCCACATTATTTATAGGCTAAACCTAGGGTTTTTGCCATTTTTGTGAAAGCAATTAAGTGTGTGTTTAGTGTGTGTGTGTTGGAAGATCAAGCTAGAGCCGTATTATCATCTTCAAGGTCGGGAAATCATCGCCGAGGTAAGATGTCGATGTTATTTTTGCGTACGAATTATCTAGATAGTTGCGGGAATAGTTTAGTGACCTTCTAGAACTGCTTTAGATGCATTTGGACCGGTTTTTATTGTGATTTTGGAGTTGTTGCGAATCTGTTCGGTTTTTCTGAATCGGAATTTGAGTTTTCCGAATCGGGAAACATGTTTTCCGAATCGGAATTCATGTTTTCCGAATCGGGACTCATGTTTTCCGAATCGGTTTCTTTGAAGCTTGTTTAAGTGTCTCGAATGCCTTTCCCGAATTGGAAACTATGTTTTTCGAATCGGAAATTGGGCTGGCCTAGTCGTTATGCTGACCTCAGACCTTGCGATTCGGGAATTCGGAATTTGAGTGTTTTCCGAATCGGAAATGGGTGTTTTCCGATTCGGAAAAGGGGGTTTTCCGATTCGGATTTTTGTAAGTCAGAAATTATGTTTTTCGAGTCGGATTTTGAGGAGTTTCATTTGTAGAGTTACTTTTCGGAGAGGTTTTTCCCATAGTGATTTATTCCTATAGGAACCAAAATTTTTCTAGGGGAGCTGCCCCTCGACCCCCGTGCTAAGTCTGCCTAGGGATGTCATAGTAGTGGGTTTTGTTGAGCGCATTTATTAACGCCTTAGAATATTTACAGGCACGTTAGACGAGGTCCACGGGAGGACAGTGAGATTTACTCAGGTGAGTTCCCTTGCCTGAAAATGAATGGATAGTTTTCACTGCTTTTATAAGTGTATATCCATTCGATTTGCGAACTATTTTGCTATTGATGATAAATTGATTTTGTGGAAATATAAATAATTGATGAATTACGTTTAATGCATGCTTAAATGTAAATTATGGAATGTTGTGGAGTGAAATGTGTTGCAAGTATGGACATTGGGTACCTTGGAACTGTATGTTCCTTGGGAGCGTGTTTTACCATTTGGTCCGGTCCACCATTTGGGGTACCTTGGGATAGCGTCCCTTGGGAGTGATGTGAATGTGGCCTCGGTGCCTTGGGAAAGTTCCTTGTCCGTAACACATTTGCATTATCATTATTATCAGATTTGGTTTTACGGTCGGCAGGCCGAAATTGTTGATTTAACTGTTTGAGGGAATTCACTAGACCTTTCGGTCTAACCCTCGTTTTCAAAATCTAAAACCTTTTCAGGGAAAGATCGCGTTGCGAGAGGTAAGGAGAAGGTAGACGTCTAGAGTAGCTCTACCAGTAGAAGCTAGTACTCTGTCCTAATTTTAGAATCTCAGCTGTGGAGGGATGTTCCGCATGCACTCTTAAACTATTACTTTTGAGTTGAGAATTCTGAGTTTCGCGTAATAGATCACTGGGAATTATTATTGTTATACTTGTTATGCTATTTGGGTTTTGGGTGTTACAGGGAGCTAGATGATCCCGCTCTCTGTCCTTCTTTCTTTTTTAAAATTATATATATTTTATATATATATATATATATATTGGGTGTTCGGACTTGTCGGTAGTTGTACTCCTATTTCGGATTTATTATGGGTTTGTCGATAAAGCTAATGTGGTGCTAATGTAGCAACTCCAGCTTTATAGGCTTGTGAATCAATTTGATTATATTTAAAAGGAAGGGATCTAATTAATATTATCATTAAAACACATGCATTCAATTTCATATATATTTCTTTATCTCAAGTATAATTAACAAAGTATTACAATAAACTTTTTTCATTTTGAAAAGCCAAGACACCTTTTATTACCAATATATAAAAGCCAAAACACCTTTTACAATAACTTTTTTTCATTTTGAAAAGCCAAAACATTTTTTATTACCAAAGGCCAACCAAGTAGTACACAACAATAAATCCAGGAACCAAAATTACAACAGCCAAACCAAAATAATCTCTAAACTGCGAAACATCGATGCATCTACCAAAATCAACCTTTTACACGTCTATAAGCGTAATCTAAGCATCTGTCGATCATCACAAAACCGCTGAAAAACATGAAATCGAGCCTGATTTTGATCGAAGCTGGCCCCCACAGGCCGCGGTCTTAACAGTCCACGTTTACAAGGCGTAAACTGGCCAAGCAACATAATACACTTGATCACGATTGTTTTCTTTTTATTGATAAAAACAATTAATTTTCTCATTTAAATGGTCCAAACTCACAACATTTTCTTTTTACGATTATGCATAATACAAAATACACAACATTACAACATAGATTTATATTCATCAAATTTGATGAGAATCTTAAGGCAATCAGGCTTCTTCAGCGTATCAAATGCTTCATGTATATCCTTTAATTGTATTTCATGAGTCAAAAGCTCGCCCAAATTTATACCCTGTGGTTTTAATCCAATTTCATAATTAGTATCATACAAAAAAAATGAAATATATATAAAATAGCTAACACCTCTGATACAAAAACAAAGATAAATATATTAAAATAAATTTCTCAATGTCAAAATGTCATGGAGAATCAAGGCTTGTCTAGCTCAGTGATAAAGGTAACATCTTGAGGGACTATTCGGGTTCAAAACCCCATGGCTGTAAGTGGCGATACTTAGGTTTCGGGCCGGCCTTCGGGCCGGTCTGAGACTAGTCAGGTGCCCGAATGGATTTCAAATACCACGAGAACGTGTGTGCGAGTTTATCTACCGTTAAAAAAAATGTCATGTAGAAGTTTAACTTTTACCTCATTGATGCATTTGCCAATCATGGGAAGATCTGATCGAGTTTTTACACCACCCAAACATGACCCTTTTACAGTTCGACCATATAAGAGTGTGGTGCTTTTAATTGCCAAATTTGAGTCTAGCCCAACGCCTATCGATACCGTTGTCCCTAATCCCTGAAATTTAAATAATCAGAATCATCATTATTAGATAAAAAGAAAAATGTAGACTTTACACAAATTTAAAATAGGGAAAATTGTCATTTTTACCAATATACTATTTATTTTTTTTTCTATTTTTACCAACATTCTTTAATTTTTACCAATTACATCATTAAACTATCAAATCTTTTTTAATAAAGCCAATGTTTAATTTTTTTTCCAATAGTTTCTACCCCAAATTACGAGTAAATTACATTTTTGGTCCCTATGGTTAATACTTATTATCAACTTTGATCCCTCTTTAGAAACGACAATTTTCCCTTTAAAATATATATAAAAATCTGATATGTCTTAAAGTTTTTTAATGGAACTATCGTAATAACAATTTTTATTCTTTAAGGTTTCATTTCTTCTGTATTTTTAGAACTTTTCTACTTTCAAGTCCGTATAATAAGGTAGGAAGGTAATTAGACAATTGAATGCATCGTGCTTACAATTTTGGAAGCCTCGATGGCCTCATTTAGTTACGATCGGACTCCGGTACACTCGAAACTATAGTCGACACCTAGCCCATCGGTAATATCTTTTACTAAATCGGAGACTGATCGATTTGGATGGTCTTTAGGGTTGATGAAATCGGTCATCCCAAACATCTTTCCTTTCATCGACTTACTTTCATTTATATCCACTCCTATAATTTTCGATGCCCCTTGCATTTGTGCTCCTTTTATTGCCTGTAAATTAGTCAAACATATATATAAAAAAAACTATTGGTCTATAAATCAAATCAAACGTACCCGGTAAGTTTCCCTCGGAGACATGGAATACGACCTATTAATTACTATAAATCAAGTGAGAGGTGAGATCGGTACCCCTAGACCAACGGCCCCAAGGCCAAAAACTGCAACAGAGGAACCCGTATGAACTGGGGTCTCCTTCCAAGGTGCGCCAAATCCGGTGGTGAAGCCACATGCCAAGAAACTGGCATAAGGGAGAGGCATCTTTGGGTCGATCTTGAGCACGTAGTTGATGTCCACGACCATATACTCCGACCATGTCGAGCAACTAAAGTGGTGGTATATAGTTTCTCCGGTTTTAGCCACCGTCATCCGGGAAGTCCCATCGGCCATGAGGCCACTCATGCCTACCGAATGAACATGACAAATATTGGTTTTCCCCGATTTACAATTCAAACATTGTCCACATTCACCGAGGTACAGTGGGATCACGACATCCCCAGGCTTTACCTCGGTTTTAACGTCTATTCCCACACTCTCTACCATTCTGCACATGACGATGCTATATAATCAATCCAATAATCAACGACTTATCATCAAAATTATGGAGATTCAGGGGAAAATCTTAAAAAACTGAAAAACACCCAGGTAGCCCTTCATCTAGACAGTATGCAGTACTTATAATACAAGTAAATTAAGATGTTCTTTATGCAAGTGTGCATGTTACAAATTACTTGTATGCACAAAACTCATACCATGCAGATAAAGGGTACACATGGACCATGGTGTTCCTTAGTTTCCATTTTTAAGGTTTTCTCCGTAGACATGATCTACGTACCCGACCCCTTCATGTCCAGGTATACGAGGAAACAAAGGCTGCAATTATGGAGAATAATTAGTTCAAGAAATCCACGATATTTCAACATTTTTCTTTAAAATAGTTAGGAAAAAGGTAAACATACAGCGGGAAAACCATTGCAACATAGAATGTCGGTATGACAAATGCTTGCACACAACATCTTGATCCTAACTTCCGATGCTTTTGGTGGATCGACTTTGATCTCCTCCACTGTCAGCGGCCCGCCGAGCTCGCGTACGACCGCCGCTGCACTACCGCTTTCGTTAGCTACAATGGCGATAAACAGTTTTTTTTTTTAGCATTTATAAAAATCTAATAAGTATACATGTACCTTTACAAGTGATAACGTTGAGAACTTTGTTGGCCATGTTAAGTTAACCAAAGTCGTTTTTTGAAGAAAATGTGGAGGACAAAAGCACTCCATTTATAACTTGGTTTAGAGTGGACCAAATGGGTGGCTTCAATGCATGTACTTATGTAACTTGTGGGCTTGGTTTGCTGAGGCATATGTAGTATAAATTCGCTATAAATTTTTAAAATTTAAAATCTATGATTTTTTTTTCATACATTTTAGTTTTTAGAGATTTTTTATTTTAAAAACTTCATTAATAATTGGGTTATTTAAACATTTTATAGTTTAATGATCCCAAAATATCAATATAATTTTGAAAAATAATTTATATAAATGATATGAATCAAGCTCGAATTAGTAAAATGAATAAAAAAACTTATTTTCTCTATTTTTTTACAATTTTAGATAATTTTTTGTATCGAAAGTTTTTTATATGATTTTTTATTTTAGAGAATAAGATAAGAAATTTATTGGAGTATTATAAAAAAGAAAATGGTATTTTTTTTCTTTTTAGAAAAAGTTATTGAAGATGCTCTTAGAAGATATAGTCCCCTTTGTTATGTAATTGGATTTTAATGAATTCCAAATCCATATTTTGTTTTGAAAGGTGCCTAAAATCCTACAAACATAAGATTTTAAAAATTTAAATGGTGGTTGATATTTCATCCTATTTTTTCTATGGCTCAAATGTTCGGGTACGGGTTTAGAGTTGTCATTGTCAGATTATCAAGAGTTGTGGATAAGGCCACATCCATCTTTGCTAAATCCATTTTGCTAGTCGGTTTGTTGATCTGCCATTAGTAAAAAGATAGACGAATCCTGTTTTGATACCTATTGACACGCTCTTAGATTTGCTAAAAGATCAACAACTGTCTAAACCCTTTTGATAAATGAGAATTATAAACATAAAACTTAAAAGAAAAAAAAAATCTAAAAAGGATAAACTGAATAATAAACTTATATTAGTACAATAAAAACAATAAAATTATTTATCCTAATTACTAGAAGTCTTGTGAAAAAACATGAAGGAAGTCAACGATGGAAAGCAAAAAGTCAATAATTGCATCATTTGTAGCCTTGTAGTTGTAGTTGTGAACGATGGGTTTTCAAGTGTGGGCCGGTTGGATGGGACTTGTTATAACTATAGGGGGCGGCAAAAAGTGGTCCAATTCATTAACGTAACTTGAACTCAACCTAATAATAGTACGTTGGGTTGAAATTTTTAACTCATTTAAAATAGGGTTAATTACATGAGTGTGTATCCAACTTGTCACGTTTTTTCATTGTATGTACCCAACTTTTAAACCTACCATTGTATGTACTGAACTTTTTAATTTTCTCATTGTGTGTAATAATTTACTTGTTACCTGGAATTTGCTTACGTGGAACAAGTTTAATCCCATGTGGCAATTTTTTTTCTGATGTGGGATTTTTTTTTAAAAGAGTAAACTACAAATTTGGTACCTCAAGTTTACAACAAACAACAATTGACCCCCATCAGATTTGACCAAGAAAAAAACCATTGACCCCCTAATTTTACCCCCAATTCAGAGACCTTTGACATTCAACCACCCCCACCACCGTCTCTCTCTCTTGCATCTCCGGTGCCGGTACACCACCGCAGTAACCACCACCTCCGGCATCCACCTTCGTCTTCGGTATCATCAACCTCCAAACCACTTCCGACAACATCTCTCTCTTTTTCTCTGTGCAGCCTTTCTCTCTTCGTCTCCATAGCCGTCGGACCACCGTTGTCGAAGCTGGACCAGAGGCCACGGACGACAGCGTCTCCGGAGAAGACGAAGTGATTGGGGACGGTGGAGAAACACCAGGGCTCGGTGGCGCAAAGGCGGGGGAGGGGCGGCTGATTCCGGCGGAGATACCGGCGATATCTGTGAAGGGTGAACTGCCTCTCTCATGCCACTACATGATCTCAAATTAGGTCATGTTGAGCCCATGATTTCATCCCCCAATTCTCAAATTAGGTCATGGTTCCCGTGGTTTATGAAATCTGCAGAGATGCTCTTCTAACGTCAAAGAATATATATATATATATATGCTTGATTCTTTCACTCTTTCCATCGCAAACTTGTTTCTGGTTTTAATTTTTTTTATGGCGGTTGATTTGTGACGTATTTTTGGAGGCTGTGATGATGTTTTTCTGCAGCTATCATTTTCCGAGCATAGGGTTTATGGACAGTGGGTGAAAGTCGGACCCGTAGTGGTGGTCATGGGTGTGGTGGTGGTGGTAGTGGTTTGGTGGTTATGGGTGTGGTGGTGGTGTTTTGGTGGTTGTGGGTATGGTGGTGGTGGTGGGTTTGGTGGTGGTGGTGCTGGTGGTGTTTGGTGGTCATGGGTGTGGTGGTGGTGGTGGTGGCGGCAATGTGGTGGTGGTGGTGAGTTTGGTTTTTCAAAAGAGGCAAAACTGGAGGGACTAAATTTGTAATTTACTCAATCAGTTGGCATCCTATGTGGCATCTATGTGGCAGCCTATGTGGTATTGTGAACGGTTACCTGCTCAGCAGGTAACCTGATACACACAATGAGAAAATTAAAAAGTTCAGTACATACAATGATAGGTTTAAAAGTTGGGTACATACAATGAAAAAACGTGACAAGTTGGATACACACTCATGTAATTAACCCTTTAAAATAAGGACTATCTTCACCATAATATATCCAACTTTACCCAAATTCCTATTATATGTATCGAACTTAAAAAAGTGCTATTGTGTGTACTAAACTTTCAATTTGGATTATTGTATGTACAAGTTACCTACTAAACCGGTTTATACTGATGTGTATCAGGTAATTTTTCCGGCGACTCCCTTCTCCGGCAACACCCTTATCCGACGACTCCATTCTCCAGCCACCACCACCACCACAACCACCACCACCATCACCAAAACCCACCACCAACACCGCCACCAACACCGCCACCACCCTTCTCCGGCGACACCGACGACGACCGCCGCCACAGACTGCTGCAACTACCACCGTCAACCACCACCCCTACACCACCTTCATTGTCGGTTGGTATATTGAAATTAGGGTTCATATATTGAAATTAGGGTTCTTGGTATATTTGGGGTTCTCGAAATTAGGGTTCTTGGTATATTGAAATTAGGGTTCATATATTGTGGGTTTGGTGATGGTGGTGGTGGCTGTGGTGGTGGAGGTGGTGGAGATGGTGGCTGTAGTGGTGGTGGTGGCCGGTGGGTTTGGTGATGGTGGTGGTGGTTGTGGTGGTCAAGGGCGGATCCCTGTGAGGGCTATCGGGGGCCATGGCCCCTCCGTTTTTCCGGACAGTTATTGTATTTTATATTTTGGTACACATATAATAAATATTGCATTTTACAATTCAATACATGTATGGTAAGGTAGCTCAATTGGTTAGCATCCTTTACCTTTAAGCTAGAGGTCATGGGTTCAAACCCCCCTTGTTTGCATTTGTTTTTTTTAATGTTGCCATTTAATACATATTAAAATATTAAATATATATATGTAAAACTTTGTTTTTAAACCAAATAAAAAATAATTTGCATTTATTTTTTTTAACAATTTTCTTTTTCATCAACTATATTATATTTAAAAAACACCTTTTAAATAATATTAAAAATAATTTTTATTTACCCATTTTTATCATTTTTCCTTTTAATCCACAATATTATATCATTAATACTAATTATATGTAAAAATAAGCTTTTAAGTAATATAAAGTGATAATGTTTAAATAGTATATAGTTTTTAAATAATACTTTATAATGTCATATTGGATATTACTAATATAAAGATTTCCTTTTATCGATTCATAGTTATCGAATAGCATCAAATTTTTGGTACTATTTTTCAGGTAGTAATTTAATTGTTCTCACTTTTATTTTTACGTTAACCATTTTTTATTTTGAAATTTATTATTACGTCATATAAAAAAACTATTTACATTATAATATATATTTCGGCCCCCGAGTCTACCATGACCGTGTTCCGCCCCTGGTGGTGGTGGTGGTGGTCGGTGAAAGGTAGTGGGTTTGGTGATGGTGGTGGTGGAGATGGTGGCTATGGTGGTGGTGGTGGTGGCCGAAGGGTTTGGTGGTGGTGGTGGCCGGAGGGTTTGGTGGTGGTGGTCGCCGGAGAAGAAGGGGGTGACCGGTAACCTGTTTAGTAGGTAAACTTGTACATACAATAAACCGAAATTGAAAGTTTATTACACACAATAGCACTTTTTTAAGTTCGATACATACAATAGCAATTTGGGTAAAGTTGGATACATTATGGTGAAGATAGTCCTTAAAATAAATGGGTTAACTCATTTAATACATTTATTTAATGGGTTGGATTGGGTTAAAATATCCAACTTGTTTACAACTTAAACTTAACCCATTTATAACATGATTTTAACTCACTTATAACTTGATTTCAATATACTTATAACTTGTTTTTAAACTATTTTTTACCCATTTAATATATTATATAATTAGAATACCAATATAAAAATTAAACAATAGTAAAACTGAAAAAAGGTATTGTCATAACCCTATGAGTCTACGACCAGCACCATAACCCATTAACCCTAACCTTTCATCTTTTCTGACTTTGAAGTAGAAGTGGAAGTTAAGTTACATCACTTGAAGTTTGAACATTTGGGTTGTGTTTTAATGAAACTTTAGACATGTTATTTTGCATTTGGTCATGTTGTGTTTTTGTATTTGGTTTGTGTTTTATTAACATTTTGATTTGTCATTTGAATTACGTAAATTAAAGTTTGGGTAAGATAACCATAAACATGTTCAACCCATTTATTTAATAGGTTGGGTTAAAATAACCATAAACATGTTCAACCCATTTATTTAATAAGTTGGGGTTAAGATAACCATAAACAGGTCAACCCGCTATCAACCCAACAACCCAATGGGTTGGGTTAGATTGAAAATCTCAACCCCCTTAATTAAACAGGTTGAGTTAGGTTGAGATTTTCAACCCAATTAATAAACGGGTTGAACCCGAACCCAACACCTAACCCTACCTATTTACACCTCTATCAAGAGATGGCCAAATACAAGGCTCGGACGGGCCTTAACCGAGCCTCCCGAGGACCGAGCTTAGGGTGAAAATGCCATAACCGGTCTCTTGACCATTTAACCAGTTATAGGTAACTGGGCCTATAACCGAATTTTCATAGGACAGATAGTTTTTTGTTATCTTAACATATAATACCAGTACAATTATTTTATAAACTAATTTTATATTGTAAACGTAAGTTATATTATAAATGTAAGTTATACTATAAATGTAAATTATAATATAAAGTATAAATGTAAATTATAATATAAACTTATAAACTACATTTATTTTAGAGTAAAATACACTTTTGGTCCCTGTGGTTTACCAAAAGTTTCACTTTTGGTCCCTATAGTTTAAAGAATACACATTAGCAGAGTTTGTATAATTGCCCAATTTTGGTCTCTGTGGCTAACAGCCGTTAAATGAAGCTGTCAGTTTAGGGTTAGTTTGATTTTCTTTTTCCATTTTTTACTTGTCTTTATTTTAAGAATAAACTTAGGGACCAAAATTGTAATTTATCTATTTATTTATATACACACACATATACCTCCTTCATCTTCCTCATCCACCCACCAACCACCACTATCCATCACCACCACCACCCATTTCATCCACAGTGGCGAATCTAGAACAGAAAACCACGTGGTTCCCTAATTAAATTTAGTCGAAAAAAAATAAAAGTGTCAACTATAATTTTGTCGGATCGGGTTATTAAAAATAAAAATCAAACGTATACCCAATAGTGATATTAAAGTTATTACAATTGTACTCACCGAGGTCTTATACCTTGAAATATTTGCATAATCGTATCATTACTAATACGTTCTAAAATAAAATTTTCAATATATGAAACTAAATAATCACTCAGATGTCGATCACCCATATTTTTGCGTGTACGGGTAAAATCAATGCAAGTTTCAAGAGCAGACAAACCTTTACGCTTTTGATTTTTAAACAAACCTGGATGGACCTTAAATAAATTGTTGGGCCTTAAAGAACTTTTTTTAAAATAAAAACGTGTAGAAGCAGGCTTGAACCTGTGACCTCCCATACAAATCATGAGGGGTTTTCCAGCACACTACCATAGCTCTTGTTTTTTAAGCTGCAAAATAAAATTTAAAGGTAGTTCCTATAAACTTTTTAAGGTAGGTCCCAAAAAAATTCTATATACCTTCTAATAAAAATGTAAAAATTAGGTAGGTCCCGGGACCCACCTACCCATAAACGATTAAACCTGTGGCTCTGATACCACTGTTGGGTTTTTATGCGTTCCTCGTATCAAACTGACACGACGAAAACTGTGGATCTCAATCCTAACTAGATGAGATACACGACAAAACTTTATGATCAAACTAATCAATAAGTTTATCGAATCACACCTAACTAGTTTGATATATGCGGAAGCGATATGGATTATAAAACCTGAATATCCACAAATCTTTTCGTTTTAATTATTAACAATAATAAAAGAATTATTTTACCTGGAATGCTTGAGACTAAATCCACCGGTGAACGACCACACGAACGTTCCTCTAGCAGAACTCAAAAACCCGAGCAAACCGGAAAAACTGAACTGGCTTTGGTATGGGGCGGTGCCGAATTTGGAGAGAGAGAGAGAAGAGAGGTTTTCTGGAAACTGATTAGGATTATGAAACTGAATTATTGATTTCTTAAGCTTAAAGACTTATTTAAATCAAAAGAATATCTATCTTATTTAGTTTCCATAATTATCTGATTCTTTCTTTTTCCCTAAGATAGAATCTTCTAGATAATTGATAACACCAAAATTATACATGTTTTGGTTGCGCGTAATCGTATGACTTTACCCCATTTCTCACCCGTTTATGATCATTTCGTGCACTAAATGAGCTTATTATTGATTGTGAAGGATTTGGAGGCCGTGGAACGGAAAAGTACGGAAAAAGGCGAGAAAACGTGAAAAATGCACAAAGTCAACATAAAAGACACTTGGCGATCGCGAAGTCCTCATTCTGGCGCCGCCAAGTTCGACTGAGTTGAAGATTAGGGTTGATTTAAGTGCTTGGCGTCGCCAAGTTGGCAGTCTGGCGATCGTCAGATGGTGTCTGGTCGTTTTTCTTTAAATATCAGCCTCCTCCTTCAGTTCAAAACAGGAAGAGGTTAGAAGTTCGATACACGAGGGAAGTACAGAGGAACGAGAGTGAGAGTACGAAAGGTGCCGATACGCTGCGAAAGTCGATCTCCGATCATCTATCGTTGTACTGTCGGTATCATGTCGATGTCCACTTTTGTTTATGTTTTTGTTTTCATTATGAGTGAGTAGTCTGTTAGTAGTGCTTGTCATGATAGATGAACCTTTATGGATGATACTTTGCAATTAATGTTTATTGGTTTGCTTTTGATTGATTGAATGTCGTTTATGGTTCTTTTCTGATTATTGTTGTTTTGGCGATTTGAATTCACTTGGTTGGGTGTATTTGTTAGACCAAAAGCAGATAGACTCCGAAAGGATAATCAACCTACCTTAGCTTGACCTGGACCAAAAGGTTGTGTTAAGGGGTTACTTTGACCAATAGTGACCGATAGTAAAAGAGCCATTGCAATACTGATTGGGAAGGGTTTACCGATTCTAGATTGTGGACCAAACGATTTAGGATTGGAATTAGGAGGACCATATCCTAGTTCATAGCCATAAATTGCACATGTTAGGGTGTCCCAGACTTAAATTCCTACAATAGTCAAAACAACCAAACTTTCGACTTATTCTTGTCATCCATATTGGGGATTCACTTTATCATGATAAGTACTGCTGTTTTTCCCTTATTATAAACTTAAATCATTATTTTAACCGCTTTCTTAGTTTTACTTAGTTAATTACCTTTTTCAGTATTCAAACATTTTTCATACAAAACCCCCATTTGTAGATTAATTAAACCGATTCAGACTTTAGTCTACAAAAACTTGACCGTTCCCAGTGGTAGATACGATACCTGGACTTTCCTACACTATATTACTCACGATCAGGTACGCTTGCCTGTATATGTGGTAAGACGGTGGCTAGGCATTAGAGGTTAAAACTTGTTACGCTTTTTATATACGATAATTACCGCATCAATAATTATATTAATTAACTAGTTGTTTTATTATATATTTATTTAGTCTAATAAATATATAATTCAACTAATCAATTATTAAACCTCAAACTTTGGAATTTCTGACTGAAATTACCCCACTGATTCATAATTAACTATTATAAATCCAAACTCTCCATTTCTGGGTTTTATTTAACTTGTTCGATTTATAGGTCCTCACAGGTGTGACCCTTAAGTGTCTTGTAACATTGGATGTGTAATAACTGGTTTGTCAATTTCTGCACATAATTACTAACAGTTACGACCTATGAAGTAAAACCTCACCAAAAATCTCTTGCGAAAAAACTTCCCACTATTTAAAAACCTCAAAGAGAGGTTTTTGCTTTTTGAAAAACTCCAAAAAACTCTCAAAAACCTTCTAAAAACCACATTATGGATGCACTACTCCACAATGTATGGGTTTTTTACCCAACTTTTTTCACAGTCTTTTTGTTATGCATTATTACCACCTCAACAACCTAAAAACCTCTACATGTTTTCACTATGTAAAAAACCTCATTCGAGCTTTTTCAGAGTCCCAACATTTTAACTTTATGTCATTTATAATTTTATTTATAAAAATAGATACATTAAAATTAATACAAATAATATTTTATTTATATCGAGAAGATACAAATGTATAAAATATATAATTAAGTTAATATTTTTTATTAATATATAACAAAATTTAAATATGAAAACTTTATAGATAAATATAACCGATTAATACGAGATTTTTATAAAGTTTTATAAACATAATACAAATTAAAAATGAAAATCCGCTAAAAAAGCAGGTCGTGTAGTTACGATCTATGATGCAAAACCTCACGCGAAAAATCTTTACACTATGTGAAACTTTAAAGTGAGGTTTTTATTTTTTTTGAAAAACCTCACAAAAATCTCTAAAAAAAACTTTCTAAAAACACATTGTGAATGCTCTTAATAAACAAAGATGAAATAATTGGAGCTAAAAAACCATAAACACTAACAATATCAATAAAAAAAACTAATAATAGTTTTAGTTAACAAAAAGAAAAAAACTAAAGTCTACAACCAGCGTGTGTCAAACCCCTAAGCTAGCTGGGTATTTTGGATATGTTTGGCAAATTACTCCCTTTCCGTGATAATTGTTTTTGGGTTAATTTCGTGTATGCCCTTGTTAAACTTAAAAATATCATATTTACCCAACCTAATCTATAAATATCATAGATGCCCTTCTTAATCTATCAAAATATCATATTTACCCAAATGATAATTTTTAATCATTTTAAATCGGATTTAAATATTAAAAATCGTTAAATGACTATCATACCCTTTTAAGTTTAATCCCCAAATATCATATTTAATAACAAAATTATTTAATTTATTAGTTAAAACCTTATTCAATCATCCATCTTCTTCCCCACATGAGTCCAATCCAACAAATTTATTATTTGAGACCTTTCAATTTGAGCAGTTAACACTAAAATTGGGTCCTGAAAGTTCTTTGCGTAAAAACTATAATCAAAATAAGAGATGGTACATCAAAATTAAAGTAGATATGTTCTTAGACCAATATAAAAATCTAGTAAAAAGGAGATTAACATAAGCATCTGAACCTGGTTAAGGAACTTGATTTTACAAATGGAATCAAACAAAAACTTATGTTTTCCTTCACAGACGATTCCTTAGCTTCTTTAACTTGTGTTTATTCATCTTCTTGTTTTGCTTTTTCTTCAAGCTATCAGCCCAAATCCCTTATTTATGGTTACCTGAAATAATTTCTTCTTTTTCTTTTTCTTCTGGTACAGTAGATTCGGTAAACTCAATTTGAGAAGTTGGATTCAGGAAAGTCTCGAATGCAAAAGTGGGGTAAAAGTATGAACAGTGATTATTAGGGTTTAAGTTGTCTATTGTTTTGGTTTGGGTAGGCCATTGAAGAAGGGGATCGCAATGACGGGTTTGGAATCGAGTAAATGAGTCGATGGGTTGAGAATTCGTTTGATGAGATTAGTGATTAGGGTTGTGTTGGGTGATTGTTTTCTAATGGGCCTTTGGAGAAGAGACCATTGTTGAGAGCTAGAAGATGATGGAGTGAATAAAATACCAAATCTGATTATTAGGGTTGTTAGGGTTTTGGTAAGTTTGAAAATAAAATACCAAATACAAGAGGGTATAATAGTCATTTAATTATTTTTAATATTTAAATTTGATTTAAAATGATTAAAAATTATTATTTGGGTAAATATGATATTTTGATAGATTTAGAAGGACATCTATGATATTTGTAAATTAGGTTGGGTAAATATGATATTTTCAAGTTTAATAAGGGCATACATGAAATTAACCCATTGTTTTTAGAGTTAATTACATTTTTGGTCCATGTGGTTTGGTGGTTTTAACATTTTGGGTCTAATTTTAAAATAGTTATGGATTTATACTTGTGTTTTACACTTTACGGTCCACGACATCTAACTCCGTCAAAATCTTCTTCTGTTAAGTAGGTTAATTACAGGGGTATTTTAGTCATTTTATTTTCTTTTTAATGAGGTTGGGGTGGGCGGGTGGCTGGTGATGGAGGTGGGTTGGGGTGGCTGGTGGATTTCTGATGAAGTGTGCGTGGTGGTGGTGGTTGGTGGTGGTGGTATTAGTGATTAATTGGCTAATAGGAACAAGCTATTGAAAGAACAACTAAGATTAACAATATTCCAAATAGCAAAAGCGCAAAACTAGAATTTTGAATCGGTAAAAACAAATTATTAAAGTCAACTAGATTTAAAAAACCAAATCAATAAACCAAAGGGACCCTATTCATGTTCTCTTCCTTTAACCCTATTCAAGATTTAAACACGCCAACGGTATCCACCCCCCTTAACTTCTAGTTTTCCTCGTCAACTTCCTGTTCTCTTCCTTTAACCTCTTGACTTGTGCCTCAAATTTCTTGTTCTTTTCCTTCAACCTCTTAACTTGTACCTCAAACTTCCTGCTTTCTTCCTCCAACCTCTTAACTTGTACCTCAAACTTCATTTTCTCTTCCTCTAACATCTTGACTTGTACCCTATCGGGGTTGACTACCCCATGGGGTTTGACTACACCATAGGGTTTGACGGGGTCATGGGGTATGACTGATGGAATATGCCTAGGCGAGTTAGACACCAACGCTAGAGAATCAACCAATTCTCCCTGTATGAAAGCCAATATGCCTTGCATTTTTGTAAACTTGTGCTTCATATCTTCAATTTCATTTGCAACATGGTCTAGAAATGGCTCCTTTGACGGAGCAACGCTGTCATCATCACTCATCGTAAAAGTAACAAATTTTGACACAAGCTACAATGTACAACAATAAACAAAATCAAAGAAGAACCAAAGCATGCCTAGGAGAAATTGAAACAAGACCATTGATGAATGGATCATACAAAATTACAAACATGCAAATTAACAATCTAAGAAGTGATTATAGGTACACAGGAATACATCAAGCCTTAAGAGCCATGGCGTTTTCAAGGCGTGACTTATAGCATCAAATTTCTAGTTCATATAAAATATTATATATAATAGCATATGTTTTGTACTGTCATTCAATAAGTTAATGGTAATAAGCAAGTTAAAGTTAGATTACATATTAAAAACTGGCAAACAAAACCTTAAAAACGTTAAGAAAAATCAAATATCACATTAGGAAAACTGTGTAGTAGACCACGGCGTACCACATGCTTAACGTGACATGAGATACAAGTCTTGAAGCCATTGCATGCCATGGCGGCTGCGTGACGAGTTTTTTAGAACATTGATCATAATCCTCAACCCCCAACCTGGCATGGAATTATTTCCCCCCGAAGTTATCGGGTATTAGTCAGGGCACAAGGATTGAATATAGACCGGGGACGGGTTGCATTAACCGCTCTGTTTCCATCCCTAGCAATGACAACGGGTCGGTAGACCTGGTAAAAATTGAAACGACACGCTAACCCGACATGAACTCGACACGAAATAAATGGGTTTGGTAACAAATATCAACCCATTTACTTCGACACAACACAAAAATTAAATGGGATAAGGTCAGGGTCAAACATATCAACTCGAAAATGACCCGACTAACCCGTTTATACATATATGTGTATATGTTTGTGTGTGTATATATATATACTAGTCCAATACCCGCGCGATGCGGCGGGTGTAAAAATTAGTGTAGATCAATAACATATAAATTAGCAACTCAAAAGGGTTGTAAGCAACTAAGCAATATAAATCGCCCCTGACTCTCTCTCTCTCTCTCTCTCTCTATATATATATATATATATATATATATATATATATATATAAAGTCCGACTAATCCCCGACAATTTTGGGGCTAAACATGGACCCACTTAAATACTCGTATAATTAAGTGGGTATTATGCGCACAGGAATGTTCGAACTCGGTTAGGGCGCTATGAACCTCCCGAGCGATAACCAATCCGTCACAACATTGTTGATTGTGTTTTACATTGTTATACATGGTGCATAAAGAACAATAAAGTTGAATATTGAACTCTTGAAAAATAACCTTTTTCAAGACTTATTTTTCTTTAATATATAGTATAGATATACATATAGATAGTATAGATTAAAACATAACTGAAAAACAAAAATGTAAAAATATAAAATAAATTAATTTGCATGTATTCTTGATATTAAATAATACGATTAATTAAAAAATATTCAATATTAAACTTATTTTGAAGGTATTGTGGAGACGATTACAATGGTATTATTTGCTAAAATGAAAAATGATTATATTTTATACATTTTACTTTAGTTCATATACATTATTTGTGTTAGTATAATAAAATGTAAGTGAAAAATGAAAAAGTAATAGATTGAATGTAAATTAATTTAATTAATTATACGGATATTAAGCGTAAGTTATAAATTAAAAATGATAGAATGAATATTTAATAAGAGAACATCTTTAAAAATTGAATAGTCAATCTTGAAAATTGAAATAAAATTATTACCTTTATATAATAGAATATATAATATAATTGCATAAAATCAATATTGGGCTCATTTCGAAGGTATTGACGAGACGATGATAATGGTATAATTTGTAAAAAAAAGAAACGCAATTTTAATATATTTTAGTTCATAATATATGATTATTTAGATTATATGATAAGGGTTTAAAATAGAAAATGAAAAAGTGAAGGATTAAAATAAGATTTAATAACTAACTATAAGGATACAAAGTGTAAATGTGTAAAATTAGTTATGTTGAACAAAATAACCAACTTTTTGAGTTATTCTCTTTATATAATAGTATAGATATAAAGTGTTTTTACACTTTTACTAATTTATGATTTTTTTGATTTTTTTAAGTAACAATATATTAAAGGATTTGATTCAAACTTATAAGTTTGAATTATAAATTTTGAATTCCTAAATTTTTATGAATTTTTTATTTTATAAATGTTAAACGGGTTAAACGGGTCAGGTTAAGGTTGGGATTTCTGACTCGTTTATTAATTGGATTGGGTTAGGTCAAACATTTTCCATTTAACTTTGAACCCGACACGACACGACACGTTTGCCAGATGTACGGATCGGGCTATTTAGCAACCATGTCCCTGTAACTGCGCCCGATCCCTGTTGGGGAACCGTTAAGGGTTAAAATCCATGTTCCCTGTCAGTTATAGTTGAATAAAAACGAAGTCAATTTTCTCAAACATAAACTGAACCAACAACAGCTTAGGAACAAATTATGATCAAAAAGTGGACTTATTATTCACAAAATTAGGATTAATTAGGGGGAGGGCGTGAAACCAAATTTTAGCCCGAATTAATGAATGAAGAAAAATAATTAATTGACATGCTTATGAACTTCCAATGTTTAACAGAATAGATGAAGAAAATTAGAGAAACGAATCGAAAAAGAAAAAAAAAAAAAGAAGGAAAACTTACTTGAAAATTGCAGAGACAATCAGGCGATGATCATTTATCTTTCCATATATTAAATTTTGAAAATTCTCTAAACATAAAAGTATCCTCATGTTCTCTGTATTTTTAGAAATATTTTTTCGTCTTTTATGGATCACTTAAATAAATATAGTAACTGATATTATACAACACTACCATAAAATGCTTTTCCTAATAAAATATTATAGTTACAACTTTAGTCCTTGTAGTTTCATATGTATGCTACTTTTCATTCCTAATCTTAAAAAAAATGCTTTTTAATCCCTAAGACTTCTACTTTTATTCCATTTTCATCCCTCCATCTAACTTTGTTAAATTGAATGGCTAACTCGTCAAAACCATGCATGATTAAATTAGATAGTTGATCCTTATAGTAGACAATGTTTTATATTTTTTAGTCTCAGATTACATAATTCACATTTTGGTACTTTTATTTATTTATTTTATCAACACGTTTTTTTTACCGATTAATTATAAACTATTATAATTTTAATGAAATAATTTCATTAAACTATTGATAAGTGCATATATTTTTTCCAAAGCTTTTGGTTAAATTTTCTTAAAATTAATATTTTCTATTTATTGATATATTAAATCTTTTTATATATTTTAAAAAACCATTGACATATAAAAATACACACACACACACACACACACACATATATATATATATATGTGTGTATATATAGAGAAAGGTTCAAATGAAAAACATAGCTTTTTAAGAGAACGTAAGAAACAATCTCAGCCACTCATCTGGTCAATAACGACGGCTTTGACCGGTCCCCTCCCCCTTAATAATCGATCTCTACCCTCCCATGAATCGCGTCAATCCTCCATGATCACGTCCATCGTAACTGAAGATGAGTGGCTGAGATTGCTCCTCACGTTTTCTTAAATTGATATGTTTCTCGCATTAACCTTCCTCTATATATATATATATATATAATATTGTTGCTATTGATGAGGTCTTGATTTTGTATATTAATAAAATAATATGAATCAGTTGTATGTTGATGGAATGAAAAAGAAGATGAAATTTGGGGTCAAGGGTGAAAACGTGAAAAAATGTTGTGTTTTTTTGGAGTATGTACTTGGTAGTAATAGTGGAGTATGTACTTAGTTGATCATGTCTATGGCTTATACATGTCTTTTCAGAGGCATATAATATATTTATATATGGAAAGGTTCAAATGAGAAACATGTCAATTTAAGAAAACATGACAAGCAATCTCAGCTACTCATCTTGTGGTTACGGTAGACGTGATCACGAAGGATTTGACGCGATTCATGAGAGGGTAGAGATTATTAAAGGGGGGACCGGTCAAAGCCACCTTTGTTGACCGGATGAGTAGTTGAGATTGCTTCTCACGTTTTCTTAAAAAGTTATGTTTCTCATTTGAACCTCCCTCTATTTATATATATGACAAATAAAATTCTCACACACACGTCTTGCTTTTAGTGAGGTTGGAACCTTTGACCTCTAGAAAAATTGGGTTATCGGATACCATTGGACCAAAGGTGCTTTGGGTATCGTCGTATCGAAGTTCCCAAACTTAGTCCCCATAAATCTTGATGCCATAGGCAAGACAACTCTCGAAACGTATACTTGGTTTCTATTGTCTATCTCCAATTTTGTGACCGTCAATATATTAGCATGAAGGCATGATGTTTGGATGCCAGATTCAACATGCTTGCAATGTAATAAGTATGAACATAGTCTTCTAGCGGTGTGACGTTATTACTACTCTAGGGTTCATAGTGCTTTAATCAAGTTCGAGTTTTTCCGTGCGCATGCCTGAGACATTTAAGTGGGGCCATGTTTAGCCCCCAAAATTGTCGGGCATTGTTCTGGACATCCTTCAAAAAAATTAAGTATGAACACACACACACACACACACACACACACACATATATATATATAGAAGTAGGTTCAAACAAGAACTAAACCATTTTGCAAGAACAAAGAAACCACTTCTGAATCACATATGATGTGGGCCCATGTGGGACCCACCCATTATTAAATCATATGTGATTCAGGTGGGTCCCACCACTAAATCATATATGATTTAATTAATGGGTGGGTCCCACATCATGTGTGGCTCACATTTAGTTCCTTTGTTTTTCCAAAATGGGGTGGTTCTTGTATGAACCTCCCTCTCTCTCTCTCTCTCTATATATATATATATATATATATAGAGGGATTTTCATTTGTGAACCAATATTTTGGTGTGAACTTGTGAACTTAATCCTAGCCATCCAAATCATTTTTTGATGGTTAAGATTAATTCCATGATTTTATCTTATTAACCACCCTGATTTTAGGAATTTTCCATAATTAATCTTGACCATTGATTTTGAATTTGTATGGTTAAAATATGGTTCACAAGTTCACACCAAAATAAAAGTCCATATATATATATATATATATAGAGAGAGAGAGAGAGAGAGAGAAAGAGAAAGAGGGGTTCAAATGAGAAACATATCAATCTAAGATAACGTGAGAAACTATCTCAGTCACTCACCCGGTCAATAAATGCGGCTTTGACCAGTCCCCCCCACCCCCACCCCCCCCCCCCCCCGAATTTATTTCTACCCCCCATGTCTCAATTTCAATTCAAAGATGGGTTTGATTCACACTCAATGTTCTGAGATATATTTACCATCCGAAAAACAGGAAAAAACAGAGTCTTTCTCTAAAGAAATGCGTTCGCGTCAATCCTCCGTAAAGAAATGCTTCTCGCATGAACCTTCCTCTATGTATATATTGAAAATTTTGTAAAGAAACAAGTATTCTAGTTCACAATCAATGCAGAAACACAAAATCAATAAATACGATCGATAGAATCTTGATAAAGATACTTGTAGTTGTAGATTCTTCATGTCTTCACCTAGTGTGGTTGTCTAGAGGATACAACAATAGAATTCAGATAAAACATTTGAATCTATCAAATTTTTATTACGTTGGTGATGAACTTTTATTTGGATTTTTATTATGTTGTTCCTCTTTTCTCTCCTTCACTATTCTTTTTCCCGAACGATTACTCCTTTTTCCGGTCTTCTTCTTGGGGTCCATGGACTAAAAAAGTTCTCGAAGGATCCTAAAAATCCCACAATTCAAATCTCTAAAAATCCAAAGGTTTTTCTTAAGGGAAAATTTAATTTACTATTTAAACTTTGTATTTAAAAATAGTTTAAAAGCAATACATTTTTTAAAACTTGTTTAAAAATAGAGAATTAAAAGTTAAATCTTTAAAATAAATTGTATTTAAATATTCACTATTTTTTATCACAATAAATTTTTAATTTTAGTTCAATTTGCATTGATGGATTAAAATAAAGGAAAAAGTATTTCACTTTATACCCAATCAAGATATAAAAAATTCTTTATATTGAGAGTCTTATTATTTATTATATGAATGTGTATTTTAAAGAATGATATATGGATTCTATAAAAGCATTTTAGAGAACAAAAGGTAATTTTTTATAAAACAAAGGAACTATTAGAAATAATTTAATGAGTTGAAGATTTATAACTTAGGTATCCGTAAATCAAGATAGGAAAAGATGTTCCATGGAATAAACTAATATCATCATTAGACCATCTTTAACGAGGTCATCAAATTTTACCATAAACACTAAATTTGGTATAAATGTTACTATTTTTCACACTAAATTTAGTGTGATGAATAGAATCAAATTATATTTGGTGTAACACTATTTTTTACATTATTTTTAACACTACTTTTCAATGTTAAAAGAATTTGGTGTAAAAAATAGTGTTACCCATTGTAGAAGATTACTAGTAACACTAAATCTTACACAATTTCTTACACTACTTTTGACATTTGGTGTAAAAAATAGTGTTACGTATTGGAGATGCTCTTACAAACTTATCTAAAACTCATCTATAAAGAGGCTTCAAATATATGGGTTTTAGTGGTATACTAGTTAATGACCCGTATATTATACGGGTATTTGAAACATGTTATTTTAATTTTTAATAAAAATAGATATTTACATGACAATTGTCATTACCATTTAAATACTTATGTAAATTATATGTTATACGACAATTGCCATTATAATTGCTTATTACAATACATATTTTAGTTATCTAATAGCTGTTAAAATTTTAAAAATTGAAAATTTATTATTCTTTTGTCAAAAGATTTGAATTTCGTGAATGATTTTAAAACTTGAGGGATTCAGAAATAAAATATGTGTAGTGTTTTGATTTGTAGGATTTTAAATAAAATAAAATATAAGTATTTATAAATAATCTACAAAAATAGTTAGATTAAAAAGATGGAATCTTTAAATTTCAAGAATATTAGCAATTGAGTTTTAATTAAAATAATATTTCATTACTTATAAATAATATATAAAAATAATCAGGTTAAAAAGATGAAATCTTTAAGTTTCAAGAATATGAAGAATAGAATTGTAATAAAATCTAAACAAATTAATTTATATCTATTTTTATAACTGGAGGGATTCAAATATAAAATATGTAGTGTTTTTTATTTGTAGAATTTTAAAAAAAATTAATTACTTATAAATAATCTATAAAAATAGTTAGATTAAAAAGATATAATCTTTAAATTTCAATAATATCAACAATGGAGTTTTAAATAAAATAAATTTTAATTACTTAAAATAATCTATAAAAATACTTAGGTTAAAAAGCTAAAATCTTTAAATTTTAAGAATATCAAGAATAAAATTGTAATAAAATCTAAACAAATTAATTAATATCTAATTTTAATAATGTAGTTAAATTAAAAAAATATTCAATATTAAACTCATTTTGAAGGTATTGTCGAGACGATTATAATGGTATAATTTATTAAAAAAGACAAAAATTTTAATATATTAACCCCAATGGGGCAGCCTACCGGTTAAGGCTTGGTGTTGGGGAAAAACCCACCCAAGTTCGAATCCGGGGGTGAGCAACCAGGGGCCACTGAGTATTAATCCCAGGGGAGCATGCTTTAGCTCTCGGTAAAAATTGCCAAGGATGTAGTCTGGCCAAAGTCCAGGTAAATCTTCTCAAAAAATTTTTTTTTAATATATTTTAATTAATATATTATTATCTTAAAATGATAAGGATGTAAAGTGAAAGATGAGAAACTAATGGATAAAAAGTAATTTAATCAAATATTCTAGGGATAAAAAATGTAAATTATAAAGATAGTTATGGTATTAAAATAATTAGAATAATTGATGACATCATCATTTGATGATTCTTTTTTAATTGACCAATCAAATGGCTCAATTTCATAATCATGACATCCGGTGCCTCCTCCGCTTCCTCGGCGGTCATCCTAAAGGCTCGACTCCTTGCTAGAGCTGGTGCCGTCTTTCGATCATCTCGGGCCTCAGTAATACACGGACAATTTATAACATATTGTTTTAATTTCTAATAAAAATAGGCATCTACATTATAAAGTTCACAAATATTTCACCTTCAATTAACAATATAAATATGACTTAGTTAATAAAAGAAACAGTAATGATTCAGTTTAATCATAGCCATCTATGAAAACTTTTTTTCTAATCCTTTATTCAAAACTTTCTTTGAAATTGAATAAGTAGAGAATATTTATTTAGTAAAATTAATTTTTATTAATCAATGATTTAAATGGAAAAAAAAAGAAATTACTCTTGCTCTATTACTAAATATTTTAGTCATCTAATAGTTGTTAAAATATATGAAATTTATAATTTATAATTTTTTTGTCGAAAGA
This sequence comes from Centaurea solstitialis, assembly GCA_030169165.1. Classification (NCBI taxonomy): domain Eukaryota; kingdom Viridiplantae; phylum Streptophyta; class Magnoliopsida; order Asterales; family Asteraceae; genus Centaurea; species Centaurea solstitialis. The sequence continues at coordinate 94,296,027 of CM058042.1, forward strand.
TTCGGATTTCCTGAATGATATTAAAATTGGAGGGATTCAGAAATAAAATACGTTTTGATGGATTTATTTGTAGGGTTTTAAAAAAATCATTATTTATAAATAATCTATAAAAATAGTTTGATTATAAAGATGAAAATTTTAAATTAAAGAATATCAACAGAAGGGTTGTAAATAAAATTATTTTTCATTATTTATAAATAATGTATAAAAATAGTTAGATTAAGAAAGATGGAATCTTTAAATTTCAATAATATCAACAATATAATTGCAATAAAATCTAAACACGTTAACTTATATCTATTTTTAATATTTAATATTATAAATAATTTAAAAAAACTATTTAATATTAGACTCATTTTGAAGGTATCGTCAAGACGACTATCAGGGGCGAAGCCAGAAATTTAGGATAGGGGGGGTTCGTTTTTTGATCTCTAATTTTACTATATAATGATAACCACAAGTATTGTATCCAAACAAAGATAAATCAGATTAACGTAAGTAAAACTCACATCTTTCAACATGATTATCACAATCGGATGTGGTTATGGATCATTTAATGTCTTCTTTTCGCTTGAAAAAATAATTAGTGATTTGTTGGGTGTTCATGACTGAACTTAATATCATAATAAATTAAGAACTTCATCTTCTAAAATTCAAACAAACTAAAACTTACACACAAGCTCTTCAAAATTTAAACAAATTACAATTATTATGCATATGATTCAAATTCAAAACAAATTATAGGATTTTACACTAGCGTACAAAATCACATGTGATACACAACTTTACCCCACAATGCAGCTAAAATCGTCGCACACCTTCTTTGATCATTAAAGTAAAATAACACGTGCTTTTACACATGTTTTGACTCTTTCGTATTTTCTTAAATAATTAGTATTCCTGTTTGATCCATTCTCTCTCTAAACGTGAAGGATCGTTTGAAAAGTTGAGTTAACGTGAAAATCGTGAGAAGTGGATGTAACTCTTGATCAGTTTTAATCTCAAGTCTAACCATGAATAGGGATTGATCCGCTAGATCTCATCCTAATATGTAATCATTTTTCATGTTTCTCATGCTAACTCGATTTCTCTTTGAAACCCAACTCTATAATTAAATTATGTTTAGTTAACCAAGCATTTTCTGAAATTTATTGTTTGCTTAAAAAAACTAACTACCAGTTAATAATTATACTATTTATTAATTTTACCATAGATTGGAAAATAATCTAAACCACGAAGGGCATCCGCATTCCGCATCACCCTTTTTTTTCTTTCATGTGATAGGCAACTATTTTAGTAATATTAAAATGTTTCTCATCAATTGGCAGTGGCTATTTGAATTGGAGAGACCATTTCATATAAATTCTTTTAAACTAATGAAGGCTTGGCTGAAAGTTGAGGGGGGCTTGGCACCCGCCTGCCCCCCTATTGTCTACGCCACTGACGACTATAATGGTTTAATTTGTAGTAAAGAAAAACAAAAACTTAATACTTTTTAATTCATATATATTATTTACGTTAAAATGATAAGGATGTAAAATGAAAAATGAAAAGTAAATGATAAAAAGAAATTTAATCAAATAACTTTAAGGATACAAAATGTAAGTTTAGGTAGGTGAATTTTGAAAAATATTTTTTCCATATTTGTTAGTTATGTATTTATAGTATTAATAGGGCATTAAAAAACAAAAAAAATAAAAATAAATTATGACATCATCATTTGATAGATTTTGTTTAATTGACCAATAAAATCATTCAATTTCATTTTGATGACATCAGCACAAACCTTCTTTTAATATATATATATATATAGATTGGATAAAAAATATGGAGACATAGAAAGAAATGGTTTTTTATTTCGTAAGATAGTTGAATAAAATGTGAAAATACCATAAATCCATAATAACGCTTATTAGCCAGGGACTAAAACTGCGATGGATAAAAACCATAGTTAACGTATGTAATAAAATAAAGATCAGGGATCGAAAACAAAATTTACTCTAAATCATCGGCACGCGCTCTGAATTTCTGATGACCCTTGTGGAGAGTTCACCGGATGATGTGAGCTCCGTCCGGCTCTTTGACCAATTCTGTTTATGAAGATTTATTTTAATTGCTATTTTATTTTTTCTAAAACAGATTATTTGATTTTTGGTAAAATAAGGTTTAACCTCGTATCTATTTTCTTCTTAAAATTCACATTATACCAAACCAAAAATTGCTATCCGACGATTGCTAATAGCGACGGGATGAATAGCAGCTCACACATGGGATTTCAATCAATCTTTGTATTGACAAACATATATGTATAATATATATAGAGACATATACAGAAAGGTTCAAATGAGAAGTGCTAAAAGAATACGAAGTAGAGAAGTGATCTCCACCACTCATCCGGTCAATAAAGGTGACTTTGACCGGTTACGGTGGACGCGATCACGAATGATTGACGCGATTTATGGGAGGGTAGATATTATTAAAGGAGTAGACCCGGTCAAAACACCTTTATTGACCGGATGAGTGGTGAAGATTAATTCTCTACTTCTTATTTTTTAGCACTTCTCATTTGAACCTAATACGAAACACGTATATATATATATATATATATATATATATAAACTTGTTTTTATTAGTTTAAGTGTTTAATCTAATTTTTAACATTTGAATTTTAGAGTTTGAATTAATTTTAATATTTAATGCTTAAGCATGTAAAACGACAGGTTAAAAATTAAATTTATAGTCATTTATCTAATTTGGGAGTAAATTTTTCATTAGGTTCAGTTTTTCTTACTTCAAATATATATAAATATATATATATATATATAGAGAGAGAGAGAGGGGGGAAATTTCAAATGTGAACCACTTTTTTGTTGTAAACGTGAAGACAGCCAAGAGCACGACACGTGGAGGAGACTAGTCAATAAATGTGACTTTGAGTGTGGTGCCCCCTTTAATTCAATGCTCTCCCATGAATCGCGCCTGGTCATCCGTCGTGGACATGATGTGGTGCCTAGTCATTCGCCACGTGTCGCACTCTCGGCTGTTCTTGCAAACTTTGTAAACCAGGATTCCACCAATCAGAATCTATTTTGGCAATAGGTTTAATTTATTTTTGTAAGGGTATTAATTTGAATTTGAATTTCAAATGATTAGTTGTAACCCCCTAATTATCATCAATTAATCTTGTCCATTAATGTATCTAATCAATGGTTTATATTAGTTTGCAAAGTTTGCACAAATTACACAATTTGCAAAATAAGGGTCCGAAATGGTCCCTAAGAGAAAAACATATATTTTTAAAATCCGAACTTGAACCCGATTAAATCCGAAATGGTCTGAAATACTTCACACCTAATTTTGATTTTCAAGGACAACATTTCATACCGAAACTCGATCGAAAATACAACTAATAATGTATATTGCTACTATTTATTTTGCAAGTTATGATTTTTGATTATGTATTTGACTTTAGTTTTGTTGATACATAGATTGAAGGTTTTTTGTTTTTTGTTAATTTTCATTTAGATAGTCTATTAGGTAAAAAAAACGCTAAAAATTTCACCAAAGGTAAAATGGTCATTTAATCAGTGTTGTTCTGTCAAGTCTTGCCTTGTCATGTTTTATCAAACGCTAAACAACTGTTCTGTCATGTTCTACCTTGTCCTGTCATGTCTGCATACCAAACGCATCCTTAGGGCTTAATCTGGCCTAATCTATTGTCTCTTTTCTTATATTTCTTTCAATTCGCTTCAAATGTTGTTACAAATCGGAGGGTGGTGGTGGTGGGGGAGCTATCTGGGTTGGGTTGTCAATGAGGGTTTAAATATTTGAGATTGAAACAAGTTTGAGTAAATTACAAATTTGGTTCCTGTGGTTTGTTAAAAATGGAGAACGACAAACAAAAAGAGAAAAAGACCAAAATACCCTTAAACTAACGACTTTATTTAACAAATGGCAGCTATAGGGATCAAAATCGAGCAATTATACATACTCTAGTCGTTGATTTGTATATTTTAAAGTATTGGGACTGAAATGTTACTTTTGGTAAAAAGCAAGGTCTAACTTTGTATTTTACTCTTCATCCGGTGATTAAGAGTGCTTCTATTTAGTGGATATATTCATTGAAATGTTATCGTATGCATCCAACTACAGTATTTTTTTTCTTTTTTAAAGACAGTTGTATTACCATTGAAATCCACGGTATAAACAAGAAGGAATTCATACAATGAAACTAACGTAACGCATATGCATTCATGGACTGAATCTCGAGATGAAGTGTTTCCGTTGTTGATTCGCTTAATAATAAAGTGTCGTTGTATACTTCATCGTAACGACCATTAAACTGAACACAAATCACACTTCTATTTACACTACAAAAAGTTCAAACAGAAGACGTCGATCACCAATTATAAACTGACCATTAAATTAATTAGTCAAACTCGTTTTTTAATAAAAGTAAACACACAAAATAAATCATCGTATTTGCAGCGTCGTGCCCTCGACCCAAAATCTCCTGCCAAAGCGCTCCGAGTCAGACTGATGAAAATTGCAGCTACCCGAGTAAACAGGATCCCGCTGATTAGTCACACAGACAGACTTCCGTTGAATTTTGCCCGTGAACCAAGCCTCTGACTCGGCACCTATGAAACCAAAAGCTGCTCTGTCGAGCAGAAACACGAACCGAACCTAATAAATAAACAAATAAGTCAGTAAGTCATTAAACTCGTTAAGATAAACATAACACCAATTCGATGATTATGCATTCGTCACATTCCCTTTGTCATCTTCAAGGTCCATGTTGATTAATGCATCGATCACGAGTGTTTGTAAACTTCAAAAAATGGTTTCGGAACCCTCCATCAAGTTCCGATCGACCTGATCTTAGATGGAAAATATTGCATTTAATTGACGGAATTGTACCAATGAATAGTAATTAAGGTAAAATAATGTAACAATGAATAGACATTTACCTGGTTTCGCTCTGCCATTGATGAACTAGTTGCAGAAATCGTTCCCTTCGACTGCGGTCTCATTCGAAAATTGACAGGGATTGGAAAATATGGCGATTATCGGGTTAAAACGGCGGTTGCAAGGTTTCTTAGTTATTGTTGGTTCGTAGGCATATACATACACGTACATTTACGTATGTATGTATAACAAAAGAAAACACAAATTAACATGCAAGACCTAATTAAATCATAATTAGAAGTCTAACGATAAAAATAAATATTAATGAAAGTTACACAAAATGTTTAACATAACAATAAAATAAAAATTAAAATGTTTAACATAACAATAAAATAAAAAGTGTTCATTGGCCCACCACCATCAATGGAACGGAATAGACGAAACTTGACCTTCTCGTCTTCTGAAAAAACCTAAACCAATAAAAAGAAAAAAAGCATGAATAAAAACATAATTTAACCAACAACCATATGTTTTGATGTCGTTGATCAAATATATATATATATATATATATATATATATATATATATTATAGAGAGAGAGAGAAAGAGTGGAGAAAGTTCAAATGAAAACACATTTTTCATTATGAACACGAGGACAATTAAAATCGCGCAACAAAATTAGGTTCAAATGTGAAGTCAAACTTGATTGCAAATGTGAAGACCACTAAAAACGTGTTACGTGCCAATGTTTACTCTCAATATCATACCTTATTCAGAGTGAATAAAGCTTAGGCGCTGTTGTTCACTCTGAATAATATATGATATTCAGAGTGAATATGGCCATGTGACGCGATTTTAATAGTCCCCACGTTCACAATGAAAAATGTGAAAAATGAGTTTTCATTTGAAAAACACTCACTATTTGATAGAAAAACAATATATGTTTTGATAGAAAAACACTCACTATTTGCCTTGTTCGATGGATTTGTTTTTCTTCTTAATCCAACGAGATGTCGCCTTAATCTCTTGTTTTAAATCCGCAATCTTCTCATCTTTTTTACGAAGCTTCGGGATTAGATGCTCCCGATTCTCAACAAAAGGTAGCAGCTCCAAGATCGTATCTGCCACAGCCTTGTGAGCTTCTTTAGTAGTTTTTTCGTCCACCACCCGCTTACCAAGCCGGATACCTTTTTTTTTGTATCCTGAAGCTCTTCGCTTAGATCGTCCGCTGCATCAGCCGAGGCTGAAATCTTTCGAATCAACTCTTCGTTTTTAAGCTCGAGCTTAGCATATTCTTCAGTCATTTTGTTTAATGAGCTGTTGATTTCTAGAATACTAGGTTTCAATGCTTCTGCCATGGTATAAAATGAACTTGTTGTGTTGGTATATATGTGATAGATTTGTTATTGTAGGTGCTGTGTAGGTATGAAGAGGAAATTCTATCATATCATTTTATATGGCAAAGTAGGGCACACTTGTGTGGATATTATTTTTTTTTTTTTTTATTTAATGACATTTATTTAGACTATGATTTTCATCCCTCTCGCTTGAAAATTGTTTTTTTCTTTTTTTTTTTTCATTTTTATAGTTTCAGTTTTTTTCTATTTTTGTCTCTAGTTAACTATTACCGTAAAATGTTCAAAACCTTATTTTAAAAGTTACATATTTAATCTTTGTAGTATGTAAAACTTAAAACATTTGTACTTAAACTTCAAAAAAATTCAAACTTATATTTTTTTTCTTTATTATATTTCTGTATTACATTTAATAGACTATATATATTGTATACATATATAACATATATATGTATACATATAGCTTGTATATGTGTGCTTTTTAATTTAAGTATGTGATTTTTTATTTAAATACTGGATATTAAACAAATTTGATTATTTAATATAAATTAAAGTTTAACTAAAGTTATGGAGTAGTTAAAGTAGGTGTATTTAATAAAAACCAGGGTTATTAAGATCGAGATCTTATTAAAATCATTTTCGTTTTTGTAAGATCAGATTGTAAGATCCTATCACAAGTTATTACTTTTATTTTTACTTTTTTAGGTGCTATAATTTTTTATCATAAGCAAACTATATAGCATTTTATGAACGATGGATACTTCAAACTTCAACATTTCAAGGTTCAAACATTCAATTTAATATTTTTTCATAATATTCTTCTCTTTTCGTAAGATTATACAATCAGAATCCCTATCTTGTAAATGATCCTACGATCCCACTGCAATCCTATCACATTTAACATCTTAGTACGACCCAAATCGGTTTTCAAAGGTAGGATCGTACGATCCTACGATCAGAGTAGCGATTTTGATAACCATGATAAAAACCACCAATTGGTATAAAATGAAACTATTTTTTTCTCGAATAATATTAAAATGTGTCAAATAATAATTTAAAATAAATAAAAATCAATAGTTGTTTCATTTTTAATCTACTTAATATTTTTATTTATGTCAAATTATCATCCGACTAAGTTTAGTTATTACAAATATTAAGTAAATAAATAAATCAATAAATCAATAGAAATTTAAAGTTTTTTTTCGAACGGCAAGAAAGGACGCTAGTGCGGAGCTTCAGCTAGGCCAAAAAAATCTTAAGTAATCAATAAATAAATAAAACTATTTATTATTATTTATTTTAAATTATCATTTAAAAAGTTTAATACTACTCATAAAAAAAATTATTATACCAATCAGTTGTTTTATTGACTATGCTTTACTCGCATTAATCTATATACTTATCTATACTTTATTTTTTATTAGTTAATTTAAATACTTAATATTTAAATTAAAAAAAAACTTATAGGTAATGTTGTCTATAGAATAGAAATATAATAAAGACTAATAAAAAATTTAAAAAAAATAGTTTAAATTAAATAACACACACGTATATATGTTTTATATCTTATATATAAAGAAGGCCCTAAGAAATTTTTCTTTAAATTTTCACCAATTTTCTTAATTTCCTATTTTTATTTTTAACCTCTTTTAGTTCCAATCCTCACAAAAACTATGAATGTTTTATTTAAGTCCCTATATTTTGACAGTTTCACGATTTTGTACTAACAAATTTATTTGTAGTTTAGGGTTTATAAGCATCGGGAAAGACGAACCAACTCAAGCATCAAGCCAAATCTTTATCTTGCTACCCTTTTATATGTAATAATGAGATATAAAAAAATAGAGTGCCAGGTTCATACGAGAACCCTAACTATTTGTGAGAACTCAATAAACTTCGACAATGTACAAAATCACATACAAGGTAACAATTCTCAACACAACACAACACGAACCCGACATGAAGATAAATGGGTTTCGGTTGAGTTTTTTGACCCATCAAACCGTTTATTTCGCGGTGTGTTCTGGTTGGTATATGGGTTTAGCGAGTCAACCACTCAACCCGTTAAAGTTAATAATGTATAAAATATCAAGTTCTCTTATGTGTATTTGCGTATTTGAAAACATTACGACATCGTATTTTTAATAACTCATCATATTATTATATTCTAACTTTATTTCTCATACGATCTATCAACCCATGGTGGCACGTCCCTTAAAAAGTTCCTAGTCTTATATATATATATATATATATATATATATATATATATGACACTACAAAACAAAAGGGCTTCAGCGACGGAAAAATCAGTCACTGATCCGTCGTTGAAGGGTGGATCCGTCGCTGATGGTCTGTCGTCGTTGGTCGCGTGGAAGATACCTTCAGCGACGGATAACTGCGACGGATCAGCGACGGATTTGCATTAGCGACGGATTAGCGACGGATCTGGATTGCGACGGATTAGCGACGGAACGAGTTTGCGACGGATCTGCGACAGACACTAACAGCGACGGATCTGCAACGGAGTATCAGCGACGGATTACCGACGGATTTTAATTTAATTTAATTTAATTTAATTACTTTCAGCGACAGATTACCCGTCGCTAATCCGTCGCTACTTATTAAAAAAAGTAAAAAAAATAAATTAAAATTTATTAAAATTCAGAATAGCTAGGGAGTTTCATCACATCCGTTGCTTTTTTGGTAATTTAAAAAAAATAATTAAAATACTACATTTCCTACAAAACCGGCTATAAAATCATTTTTTGATTCATTCCATTTTATGTACAAAGACTGAAATACACATACGAACGGAGAATTAGATAGTACAACCTCAATCAAGCATTCCATTATTTGAAATACATTCCCTAAAGCAGTTTATAATAAGAAACATCCCAGCAGAACAACCATTGATTCCTTAGCAGTGTTAGTTGGAGAGAGTGTTGACGAAGACTTTCCTTCATGGCCTGTAAGTTCAATAAATAATCAAACTATAATCATGGAACAGTCAAGTTTGCTACATATTCAGGAAAGAAGTTGGTTAAACCCTGCTTAAGAACAAAACTAAAGAATGATGAACAATGATAATGCATAAAACAGCATGCAGGTTAACTAGAAGAAAAGTTTTTTGCATGGTAATGATATATGTAGTCAAAGCAGCTTTATAACTACTTTAAAATGGTAGAGATATGTGGATTGACCCTCAAAATTTACAGAAGGGTTTATAACTTATTTGGGTAACTAACTATTTCAATTGTACTCAATTGACCATGAAACTATTTTTTGTACTCAATTGACCATTTAACTCTTTTTTATTGTACATATAGTACCATTATGACCTGGTATAACAGGTAAACTACCGTGAACCACCGGTAACCACCACCAAAACACCACCACCACCTTCAAAACATCACCACCACCACCAAAACACCACCACCATCTTCAAACCATCACCACCACCACCTTCAAACCCACCACCACCACCAAAGCACCACCACCATCTTCAAACAATCACCACCACACCCACCACCACCAAAGCTGCTGCCACCACCACCACCACCACACCACCAAAACCACCACACCCACCAAAGCTGTAACACCCCAAAACCCAGGCAATAAAAACCAACATAACAGCAATAAATCCCAGTGATCTAATTCGCAATAACATAAAAATCTTTTTCTCAAAAGGTACAATAGTTAAGAGTGCATGCGGAACAAACCCTCCACGGCTGAGATTTCTAAAAGGATAAGAATCATAACTCCTGACTGACCACGCTACTCTAAGCGCTCAACATCTCTTTGCCTCTAGCAACTCGATCTTTCCCTGAAAAGGTTTTAGATTTTGAAAACGAGGGTTAAACCGAAAGGTCTAGTGAATTCCCTCAAAACAGTTTAAACAACAGTTCCGGCCCGCTGGCCGTAAAATCAGTTCAAAAACCACTGAATGTGTGCGGACAAAGAAAAACACCGTCCAGGCCCAGTCCAGGTCACCTGACAATAACTCCCAAGGGACGTAGTCCCAAGGTACCCCCAAGTGGCAGACCAAATGGTAAACTCCCAAGGAACACGAGGTTCCAAGGTACCAAGTGTCCATAGTGCAACACATCAGTCAAGTCATCAAGTCATTACCATTTTAAACATGCTTTAAATGCAATATCGTTTCATGTCTTATAACAAACAACCAACAAAGTTTCACATTTCAAATCAGTTTGCAAATTCGAATGGATATTCAAAACAGTAAAACAATCCATTCATTTCAGGCAAGGGAACTCACTTGATCCTGCCCCAACTGAGCTACGCTCTGCCTTATCCGCACCTACAACACAAATCTCAATCAGATCATACTAACCCACTAGGAAGACTCTTTCCTAGTTACCAAAACTTAGCTCTCATCATCATCCGACCCGAATCAACATGGAATAACAAACTAGGGTTTCTCGGATAACCAACTAGGGTTTTCAAAAAATGAATACGATTAGGCTTTTCCCACGAACTGATATCTCAAGAAATGACGACAAGGTACCACGGCCTCAAGAGATGATACACGGCATGATAGATCAACATCACCTAAAATGATACGCAAACTCACTCGTGATGAGGAATAGATTCACAAGAAATGACAGCCTGAAACGATAACCAAGCCTACTCAAGACAATCCGATTTCACATAAAATGATAAGGCTAGGGTTACATGAAATGACACCCGAAATGCCAATTGCTCCCACATGAAATGATAACAAGGTAGCAAGGGTTGCATGGAATGATAGCAACAATGAGGGAAACCCAATGAGGGAAACTCCATAAGTAAACCCAATGAGGGAAACTCAATGAGGGAAACTCCATAAGTAAACCCAATGAGGGAAACTCAATGAGGGAAACTGAACAAATAAACCCAATGAGGGAAACTCAATGAGGGAAACTCCATAAGTAAACTCAATGAGGGAAACTCAATGAGGGAAACTCAACAAATAAACCCAATGAGGGAAACTCCATAAGTAAACCCAATGAGGGAAACTCAATGAGGGAAACTCAACAAATAAACCCAATGAGGGAAACTCAACAAGTAAACCCAATGAGGGAAACTCAATGAGGGAAACTCAATGAGGGAAACTCAACAAATAAACCCAATGAGGAAACTCAACAAGTAAACCCAATGAGGGAAACTCCATAAGTAAACCCAATGAGAGAAACTCAATGAGGGAAACTCAATAAATAAACCCAATGAGGGAAACTCCATAAGTAAACTCAATGAGGGAAACTCAACAAATAAACCCAATGAGGGAAACTCAACAAGTAAACCCAATGAGGGAAACTCCATAAGTAAACTCAATGAGGGAAACTCCATTTCCAAAACGAAAAGCATCTCATCTAAGGAAGGCCAAATCCCGATTCGGAAATCATGATTTCCAATTCGAAAAGGCATTTGAACATCGTAAGACCTCCCGGTTCGGGAATCCGGAATACCCGACTCGGGTAACATGAATACCCGATTCGGGTAACATGAATACCCGATTCGGGTAACATGAATACCCGATTCGGGTAACATGAATACCCGATTCGGGTAACATGAACTTTGCCAAAAAGTGACCAAAATCGATCCTTACAGCCCTCAATTCGATCCAAAAAGCCCCGAAATGGTTTTATCTTAAATCACAATCATAACACAATTAATTTCAAGCTTAAAACCATAGATCTTACCTTGATTGTGAAGAAAAACCTCGATGATGGTGATGATGAGAGAAATTGATGAAGATGATGATGGAGCGTTCTCTCCCAAAAACACACACTTCACACACTTGGTTCATTCCCCCAAAATGACAAAACCCTAGTTTTTCCTCCTTTAAATACTCTGGGCTTACAAGGCCAAGCCCATTAACAAGCTTAAAACCCAACAATCACAACAACTTTCCAAGAACTTACACAATTAGCCCCTCCACTCAAAAAGCCTTACACACAAAGTCACAGTTAAAGTTAACCGACAATCTAACCTAGAATTCAGGTTATTACATCACTTCCCCCTCAAAAGAATTCCGTCCCGGAATTCACTTGCTGAACAGGCACAGGTACTTCGCTCGCAACTCGGATTCTGCAAAACAGGCCATCAGGTTCGTCACGTGACACGTACTGCACATTCTACTCGCCTCAACCGGTAGATGATTACTCCAAGAACCTCTGAAATCCAGAACACATGGCCTCAACGAATATTCCAAAGTTGGATGACCCGCTCACTTTGTCCGTCGCTATGCAGACCATTCGCGGTAGTTATGGTGACCCGCGTCCCCAAGTCCAGCTGAAAGCTCCGCCAAGCGTCAAGGTACAATCTGGCATCTCGATCCGACACGGTAGATAATGGAATGTCACGTTGTCGTACAATTTCCGCCACGCAGCCTCGCGAAAGAAGGTGCTTCTTTCAACGATATGAGCGATGTCTTTCTCCATCCCCGGTCGCCGATATGCTGACTCAAGCCACGGTATATCTCATTTGCTCCGGGACGAACCGAGTACTTCGGTTTGCGCGCACATTCTTCAGAATCTTCTGATGTATACCCACAAGCTTTGGGAGTCATAACAGCTTTCCAAAATATTACAGCCCCTTTGATGCTCGCTCCGAGGGTCCCCAAGGCTCCCACCATCCGCTCCGACTCTAGATGTTGCTCATCTAAAGTCTCTTCTTGACGTCCCTTGATCTTTGATCCAATGTCTGGTACCACGTTAGTCCATTACACAGCAACGTCCAATCCTCAAGATAACTCTTTCCTGTTGAACAGGTACGGAAGGCTCTTCATGGTTGGTGTAGACTGATACTTCGTCTCGTAAAGATAGTGTCTCCAAATCTTTAGTGCGAAAACCACAGCCGCTAACCTCATGCCATGCGTTGGATAGTTCCTCCGTGGTCCTTGAGTAGTTCAAGATGTCGTCGATGGAGACTAAAATGAGCTCGTCCAGAAATAGTGTTACGCACTTCAATCATCAAGTCCATAAATGTTGGCGGCACGCTCGTAAGTCCGAACGTCACTACGAGAGATTCACATTATCCATGACAAGTCCGAAAGGCCGTCTTCAAAACGTCTTCCCCTCTAATCTTGAGCTAACGATAACTCGATCGCATACTAATCTTTGAGAAGCATTTGGCACCTCGCAATTGGTCAAATAAGTTGTAAATCCTCAGCAGTGGCTACTCGTCTCTGACGGTAAGTCTGTTGAACTCTCTCGTTAGTCGATGCACATCCACATGGTGTCGACTCTCCTTCTCACGAACAGAACTGGCGCTCCCAAGGTGAAGAGCTAGGGCTAATAAATCCCTGGCTAACCGGTCCTCGCAGCCGCGTCGTCATCAATTTCATCTCCGCCGGTGCCAGCCGATACGATGCTCTAGCGATAGGCGTCGCTCCGACCATTCAAGCAAACCTGAAGCTCGGTCTCTCGATCAGGCGGTAGACTATCTAGATCGACCGGGAACACCTCAGGGTATTCCATACAACTCGACATCTCGCACATCTAACCTTTCCTTACCCGAAACCATGACATAAGTCATAAACACAAACAAACTCTTTCCTAATGCATCAAGTTCTAAAATAGCAACCTGAAGATTAGACTACTCTAAACGACCCAATCACAGACAGTGCCCAAATTCACATAAAGTCACTAACTCGCGATACACACTAGTCCTCGCACTTTCATACCAAACACGACTCTCTAGGCAAAATCCTAGAGCCCTACAATCTCAGCTGTGTTCCCAATCCTACAGTTTAAGACTAGGCCCAATCCTGGTCACCTAATTCACTTAAACTAATGCTCTGATACCAATTTGTAACACCCCAAAACCCAGGCAATAAAAACCAACATAACAGCAATAAATCCCAGTGATCTAATTCGCAATAACATAAAAATCTTTTTCTCAAAAGGTACAATAGTTAAGAGTGCATGCGGAACAAACCCTCCACAGCTGAGATTTCTAAAAGGATAAGAATCATAACTCCTGACTGACCACGCTACTCTAAGCGCTCAACATCTCTTTGCCTCTAGCAACTCGATCTTTCCCTGAAAAGGTTTTAGATTTTGAAAACGAGGGTTAAACCGAAAGGTCTACTGAATTCCCTCAAAACAGTTTAAACAACAGTTCCGGCCCGCTGGCCGTAAAATCAGTTCAAAAACCACTGAATGTGTGCGGACAAAGAAAAACACCGTCCAGGCCCAGTCCAGGTCACCTGACAATAACTCCCAAGGGACGTAGTCCCAAGGTACCCCCAAGTGGCAGACCAAATGGTAAACTCCCAAGGAACACGAGGTTCCAAGGTACCAAGTGTCCATAGTGCAACACATCAGTCAAGTCATCAAGTCATTACCATTTTAAGCATGCTTTAAATGCAATATCGTTTCATGTCTTATAACAAACAACCAACAAAGTTTCACATTTCAAATCAGTTTGCAAATTCGAATGGATATTCAAAACAGTAAAACAATCCATTCATTTCAGGCAAGGGAACTCACCTGATCCTGCCCCAACTGAGCTACGCTCTGCCTTATCCGCATCTACAACACAAATCTCAATCAGATCATACTAACCCACTAGGAAGACTCTTTCCTAGTTACCAAAACTTAGCTCTCATCATCATCCGACCCGAATCAACATGGAATAACAGACTAGGGTTTCTCGGATAACCAACTAGGGTTTTCAAGAAATGAATACGATTAGGCTTTTCCCACGAACTGATATCTCAAGAAATGACGACAAGGTACCACGGCCTCAAGAGATGATACACGGCATGATAGATCAACATCACCTAAAATGATACGCAAACTCACTCGTGATGAGGAATAGATTCACAAGAAATGACAGCCTGAAACGATAACCAAGCCTACTCAAGACGATAGCCGATTTCACATAAAATGATAAGGCTAGGGTTACATGAAATGACACCCGAAATGCCAATTGCTCCCACATGAAATGATAACAAGGTAGCAAGGGTTGCATGGAATGATAGCAACAATGAGGGAAACCCAATGAGGGAAACTCCATAAGTAAACCCAATGAGGGAAACTCAATGAGGGAAACTCAACAAATAAACCCAATGAGGGAAACTCCATAAGTAAACCCAATGAGGGAAACTCAATGAGGGAAACTCCATAAGTAAACCCAATGAGGGAAACTCAATGAGGGAAACTCAATGAGGGAAACTCAACAAATAAACCCAATGAGGGAAACTCCATAAGTAAACCCAATGAGGGAAACTCAATGAGGGAAACTCAACAAATAAACCCAATGAGGGAAACTCAACAAGTAAACCCAATGAGGGAAACTCAACAAATAAACCCAATGAGGGAAACTCAACAAGTAAACCCAATGAGGGAAACTCCATAAGTAAACCCAATGAGGGAAACTCAATGAGGGAAACTCAATAAATAAACCCAATGAGGGAAACTCCATAAGTAAACTCAATGAGGGAAACTCAATGAGGGAAACTCAACAAGTAAACCCAATGAGGGAAACTCAACAAGTAAACCCAATGAGGGAAACTCCATAAGTAAACCCAATGAGGGAAACTCAATGAGGGAAAATCCATTTCCAAAACGAAAAGCATCTCATCTAAGGAAGGCCAAATCCCGATTCGGAAATCATGATTTCCAATTCGAAAAGGCATTTGAACATCGTAAGACCTCCCGGTTCGGGAATCCGGAATACCCGACTCGGGTAACATGAATACCCGATTCGGGTAACATGAATACCCGATTCGGGTAACATGAATACCCAATTCGGGTAACATGAACTTTGCCAAAAAGTGACCAAAATCGATCCTTACAGCCCTCAATTCGATCCAAAAAGCCCCGAAATGGTTTTATCTTAAATCACAATCATAACACAATTAATTTCAAGCTTAAAACCATAGATCTTACCTTGATTGTGAAGAAAAACCTCGATGATGGTGATGATGACAGAAATTGATGAAGATGATGATGGAGCCTTCTCTCCCAAAAACACACACTTCACACACTTGGTTCATTCCCCAAAAATGACAAAACCCTAGTTTTTCCTCCTTTAAATACTCTGGGCTTACAAGGCCAAGCCCATTAACAAGCTTAAAACCGAACAAACACAACAACTTTCCAAGAACTTACACAATTAGCCCCTCCACTCAAAAAGCCTTACACACAAAGTCACAGTTAAAGTTAACCGACAATCTAACCTAGAATTCAGGTTATTACAAAAGCCACACCAACACCACCACTACCACCGCCACCAGCACTGCCAACACCAAACCGCCGCCGCCACCACCATTTCAACACCAAACCGCCACCACCACCACTAACCCTAACCCTAAGAAATCGAACCCTAACCTAACCTGCAAACGTAGAAGAAGATGGAGGAAGGGAGGGTGGCGGCGATGGTGGCAGATCTGGATGGTGACGGCGGCGTGCTCGATCGATCGAATGAGGGCGACGAGGTTGCAGATCGGTTGTTGCAGATCGTTCCGGCGAGCCCTAGGTCACGAAGTGTGAGCGAAATCAGGCGATTCTCAGGCGAAATCAAGCGATTCTCAGGCGAAATCAGGCGCGGGTCGGCCGGAATCGACTTGCAGGTGGTGTTTCGGTGGTGGTGGTGATTGATGATGGTGGTGTTTCGACTTCTCAGGTGGTGTTTCGACTTCTCAGGTGGTGTTTCGACTTGCAGGTCGGCCGGAATCGACTTCTCAGGTGGTGTTTCGGTGGTGGTGGTGGTAGTTGTGGCTGATGATGGTGGTGATGGTGGTGGTGAGTGTGGTGATGGTGGTGGTGGGTTTGAAGGTGGTGGTGGCAGCTTTGGTGGTGGTGGTTTGAAGGTGGTGGTGGCTGTGGTGGTGGTGGTTTGGTGGTGGTGGTTATCGGTGGTTTACGGGTTATACCCGGTCATAATGGTAGTATATGTACAGTAAAAAAGAGTTCAATGGTCAATTGAGTACAAAAAATAATTTGATGGTAACATTTGTATAATTGAAATAGTTAATTACCCAAATAAGTCATAAACCCTTTACAGAAAGGTATACAAAAGCCACTCGTGAACCAACATCTTCCTTGGACAAATTATACTCATTTGTGCCGGTTAGCACCAGGACAAAGTCTCTGTCAAGACAACAATTTTAGAATATATTAGAAACATAAGACAGAAAAGCTAAATGATTATGCTAATAGAAATTACACTAAATTGGAACTACTTCCTTGAAATGAATGTAAACTATCCTGTTGCTCTCTTTGACCACTTCATTATCAGCAATAGATTGTTGTCGCAAGCGCAAATCTGTGGAGAACATATCTACAACCTCTTCTGGCGCTGGTTTAGGGATTTTAAGATTTAAAGCTGTTGCCATTAATAAAATAACCTGAAAAAGATAACAGAATGTCAATATTTTGAGCACAATAACATGATCGCAAGCAAAAGCAAACACATGCATGAATCTGTTTACACTTTACACACAGCACTCCGATGCATAATATCCAAGTGATGATATTTTCCAGATGGCGGAAGGTAAAAAAATCGATATCCCGTTAAAAACTTGATAAATGATAGATCAATGTAGCAGAAGATTATCAACGCATGGTTAATAATTAAAAACTTGATAAATAATTAAATGTTAACATGTAACCAATGAAATACATGTGATACATGTCGACACGAATTGGACTAGTTCAATTCCTACTTCGATTTCAGCTAGAAAACTTGTGTTTATATTTAAAGGGCAAACTGCATGAAAATGCAATGTACTTTGATCGGATTCCCAATTTGTATAAGATACTTTCAGAACCTACCCGTTTGGTACCTAAAGTGTCATAACTCAACCATCTATAGACGAAAGTAGGTTTATACAAAATCGGAATCGGGCCAAAGTACGTCGTATTTTCATACATTCTCATATGCAAATGCTTTGAGATGCCGCATCTGATATACCAAAATGGAGGTTTTGAAAGTGCATTAAATAAAATAGGGATCAGATCAAAGGATGTTGAAAATCTTCTTCAAGCACTTTTCCCTTATCTAGAGTAAGCAAATTACTCCCCGAAAAGATGATGGTTCTTTTCTTTTGAGACTGTATCATCTCAATTTTACACACATGCATGCCACCATTCTAATGATAACAACTCCAATTCATGGTAAGGATTCTCAACCATCAAAGAAATGAAACCAATAAACTTACATTTGGCTGAAACCTCTTTCCTTCAACACCCATCTCAAACAAATTGGTGCTAAATTCATTCCACCAAAAAACAATTAGCAGTTTAGACCTACAAACGAAAACAATTTTATCCGTTTAGTTCACTTACAAGGATTACCTCCGGTAAGAGCGATAGCATGAACCAATAGTCTTACAAGGTAAGTGAGATCGACAACTCTTACCCGGTAAAAGCTTACTAGGTAAATTGTTGCTTACGATACCGTTTGACGAGACTAAGCAATTGGGAGCTTAATTTATACAGATACTTCATACTTTATACCCCATACTCCATAGCTAACCTACTGACATCTTATATAGCTAACCTTTCTACAACAATATCAAAAGAGCTAAAAAGTATTAAAAAAATGGTCAACAACAACAGCAAGTTGAGATCATAGGCATTTATCCATACCATTTCTTTGTGTAGCATTGGTATATTAGCAAGAAAAAGACAATTATAGGACCTAAAAAGCAACCTTTTCCAAATAAAGTTGAGGGAAAATACTAAAATGCTCATATAATGGTTGCTCTATTCCCAATTACTACATAGAACCCTGATTGCATCATCGAATACCAAACCTACTGCTACAAATTCAACATCAATCGCTACAAAAACGCTTAAAAAAGCTCATTTCATGCCAATTTCAGACCTAAAAATCAACCTTTTCACATCCAACCACAAAATCACACCTCTATTTTCAAACAAATTTGGGGAAAAATGAGAATGATAATAATACCCGAGAGCGATCGATAACGAGATAGAGATATCGAATAAGGCCTTTCTGGATACGAGAGGCGGATGAGAGCGACCGGAGGCGGCGGCGAGAGTCAGCATGGTGAGAGAGAACGACGGAGTTCAGAGAGAGGTGAGGAGTGAGATTGCTAGAGAAGAGGTCTGGTGGAGTGGATGCTGTTGATAGAAAGAAGAGAAAGAGGGGGAATCATCTAGGGTTTGTTCAAATTTAGAGAAAATTTGGGGGAGGAGGTTCCCACATCTTTTTTTCTTATTTTTCAGCTTTTGTATAAAATAAATATTAAGTAATTGATAAAAGGGAAAAGTCCAAAAAAACCAACGAACTATTCCATTTTGAATGGTTAAGTCCTTAAACAATTTTTTTGAATAAAAAAGCCATTAAACTTTCTCATTTGAATGATTAAGTCACTAAACTATTATTTTGAATGAAAAAATTCTTAAACTTTTTCGTTATGATTGATTAAGTCCTCGAACATTTTATTTTTGATAAATAAACCATTAAACTTTCAAAATTTGGTTACTTACCCCCTTTTAATAAAAATAAAAAATTAAATGTAACCGACTATGAAGGTTTTAAATGTAAAATATAACTAGGTTAGTTTACGTTAAACAAATACAAGTAGCAAATTTTTAAAAATTCAATGATTTATTTTGTTGAAAAAAATGTTTAGGGGCTTAATCATTCAAAATGAAAAAGTTTAATGGTTTTTTCATCCAAAAGAATAGTTTAGTGACTTAATCATTCAAAATGAGAAAGTTTAATGGTTTTTTTTGTTCAAAAAATTGTTTAAGGACTTAACCATTCAAAATGGAATAGTTCGTTGGGTTTTTTTAGACTTTTCCCTTGATAAAAATATACATATATAATTATATATTTATAGATTAAAATAATACTTAAATTTATTGTGTAATATATAATATATATACATAAGGTCATATTCAAGTAGAAACTCAAAATTGATTTTGATTATGAGGATAGCCGAGAGTGGGTCACGTGTTCTATTCGGCTCATATTCAGCCTGAAGTCCAACTTGATCGATTAATGTCCTAGTAGATCCATTAAAGCCCAACTCGATCGATTAAAGTCCTAGTAGATCCATTAAACCCCAACTCGATCGATTAAAGTCCAAGTAGATCCATTAAACCCCAACTTGATCGATTAAAGTCCAAGTAGATCCATTAAACCCCAACTTGATCGATTAAAGTCCAAGTAGATCCATTAAACCCCAACTTGATCGCTTAAAGTCCAAGTAGATCCATTAAAGCGCAACTTGATCGCTTAAAGTCCAAGTAGATCCATTAAAGCGCAACTTGATCGGTTAAAGTCCTAGTAGATCCATTAAAGCGCAACTTGATCGGTTAAAGTCCTAGTAGATCCATTAAAGCGCAACTTGATCGGTTAAAGTCCAAGTAGATCCATTAAAGCGCAACTTGATCGGTTAAAGTCCTAGTAGATCCATTAAAGCGCAACTTGATCGGTTAAAGTCCAAGTAGATCAATTAAAGCGCAACTTGATCGGTTTAAAGTCCAAGTAGATCAATTAAAGCGCAACTTGATCGGTTAAAGTCCAAGTAGATCCATTAAAGTGCAACTTGATCAATTAAGTCCTAGTAGATCCATTAAACCCCAACTCGATCGATTAAAGCCCAAATAGATCCATTAAACCCCAACTCGATCGATTAAAGTCCAAGTAGATCCATTAAACCCCAACTCGATCGATTAAAGTCCAAGTAGATCCATTAAAGCGCAACTTGATCGGTTACGCTGTGTTCTCGAGTTTTTGTAAGGAAAGAAAAGAAAGGAAAGGAAGGAGGAAGAAAAGAAAGGAATGGAAAAGAAAACAAAAAAATAAGTTTATTTGTGCTCTTGAGATTAGAAGGAAAGAAGAGAAAAGAAATGGAAAAAAATAAATTTTCATGTTCTTGAGTAGGAGAGAAAGGAAAGGAAAGATGCTACTTTTACGGATATACCCTTATTTATTTTGCAGGAGAATGTAAGTTGTGGGTATATGTGTAAATTTATAAATCTTTTTAATTTTTTTAAGTTATTTTTTATCCTATCCTTTCCTTTCCTTCCTTTTCCTCCCACATTTGAAAGGAAAGTTTTGGAAGGAAAATTCACCTTATTTCCCCTCCCTTTCTCTTCCTTTCTCTCCTTAAAAAAACTCAAGAACACAGCTTTTTTTCTTTCTCTCCTACTTTCCTTCCCTTTCTCTCCCTTTCCTCCCTAAAAAAAAACTCGAGAACACAGCGTAAGTCCAAGTAGATCCATTAAAGTGCAACTTGATCAATTAAGTCCTAGTAGATCCATTAAACCCCAACTCGATCGATTAAAGTCCAAATAGATCCATTAAACCCCAACTCGATCGATTAAAGTCCAAGTAGATCCATTAAACCCCAACTCGATCGATTAAAGTCCAAGTAGATCCATTAAACCCCAACTCAATCGATTAAAGTCCAAGTAGATCCATTAAAGCGCAACTTGATCGGTTAAAGTCCAAGTAGATCCATTAAAGCGCAACTTGATCGGTTAAAGTCCAAGTAGATCCATTAAAGCGCAACTTGATCGGTTAAAGTCCAAGTAGGTCCATTAAAGCGCAACTTGATCGATTAAAGTCCTAGTAGATCCATTAAAGCCCAATACGTTCATACGATCAATAAATACGAAGTAGAGAAGTGATCTTCACCGTTCGAACGGTCAATAAAGGCAGATTGACTGGTCACCCCCTTGAATCGTCTCCACCCTCCATGAATTGCGTCAATCCTCCGTGAATCGTGTCCTCCATGAATCGGTCAATCCTTCGTGAATCGCGTCCTCCATGACTCGTCAACTATGATATTAACCATATATCATTCGCTTCGGGTGGGTTATTCGGTTTCGGTAATTTTTGACACCCCTAATTAAAGCCTAATAAAGCCCATTAACGTCGAATTAAGCCTAGTAAAGCCTAATTGAAGATAAACGTGTTAAAGCCCAATAAATCTCACCTGGGCTTCTTTTAGGCCCGATATATTCGAATAATAAACTCAAGTAAAACCAATAAAGCTGAATGCAGCCCAGTGAACCCGATTACGTATTAACATAATATGTTACAGCATAACGAGATTTGATTACTTTGAATGAACTATACAACTAAGGTTTGGATATGGCCAAATAAGGCTCGGTATAATCGAATAAAGCCCAGTACACTCAACTATAGTCCAATGTAGCCCGAATACAACCTAACGAGCTTCATTACAACTTAATAGTTATATCAAGCCTTTACGGGATGTAGCAACCCTTAATGGACTATGTTAGCAATGACTTAAGGTTGTGTATGTATATACATGCATGAGATATTGTGAATAATCGATAGTCAGTTGTATTATAACATAAAGGGTATTGCTTAACTCTTAATGGACTTAACACTTACAAACTTGATCCATGGTTCTTAATGTATATGGTATATATAATTTATCCTACACAACACACACACACACACACACACACATATATACATAACATTAATATGTACATATGAGTGAAATATAATCCTAAAAAATGGAGGAAAAAACAAAAAACAAGAAATCCCGTCGCTGATCCGTCGCTGATCAGCAACGGATCAACGACGGAATTCATTAATTATTTTTGAATTATTATTTTTTTAATAATTTCGTCGCTGATCCGTCGCTGATCAGCGACGGATCAGCGACGGAACTCATTAATTACTTTAGAATTATTTTTTTTAAATAATTTCGTCGCTGATCCGTCGCTGATCAGCGACGGATCAACGACGGAATTCATTAATTATTTTAGAATTATTTTTTTAATAATTCCGTCGTTGATCTGTCGCTGATCAGCGACGGATCAGCGGCGGAATTCATTAATTAATTTTGAATTATTTTTTTAGATAATCCGTCGCTGATCAGTGACGGATCAGCGACGGAATTATGAAAAATATAATAAAAAATTAATTAATTATTTCCGTCGTTGATCCGTCGCTATTTTCCGTCGCTAATGGTCGTGGATATTCCGTCGTTGATCCGTCGCTAATTAGCAACGGAATAAGTCCGTCGCTGATAACCGTCACTAATACCTGTTTTTCTAGTAGTGTGATGACCCATCCCTCTAGACTTTTTTGTTGAATTGTTCTTCAATTTTCTTATTATTTTTATTTTTAATTTTATTTATTGGCTTCCATTATTCCATCAAACTTTTGTTAAACTTTCTCAAATTTTCTATTATTTTTATTTCATTTATTACAAATATTGATTTATTTTAGACACCAATTTTATGTGTTTCTCGAAAATATTGCCGGTTTATTTCGCGGGTCGTGTTTGTGTTGGTATATGTGTTTGCGAGTCAAGCCGTATAGTTAAATGAGTTATGCAGGTTGTGCTCGGGTTGACGGGTCGTGGATTAGAGTTGAAGATTTCGACACGAATAGTTAAACAATCGTGTCTGGATGGAGTATAGTTGTGTACTTTAAAATCTTACTATATCGTGTTTTGAATAATACATCAAATTATAACATTTTTATCTTCATTTTTCGTAAAACCTAGCAACTTGACTTGGGGCGTACTAAGCACGACCCCAAGAATTACGTAGTATATATATACACTCTTCTAAAGAATGTGTTTCTTGAGGTAATTGTGTTTGGCAGCATTTGGTTGGTTTCGCTTGGTGGTTTGTTGGTAATAAAAGTTGCGCTTTTAAAAAAAAATACATATGATATAAAAATGTAACAAAGAAATAATAAAAAAAAACAATATATATATATAGTTTTTATAAATAAATAGACATTTTTTGTTTGTTTAGATATTTATTTATTTTTTGATATAACATATATATATAAAATAATAATTACTACATAACATTTATTTATTATTTAATAATACAAATTAAAATACAAAGAGAGAATATATAATAATATAAAATAATATTTATTTTCTAGTTTAAATATTTATAAATTTTAATTTAATTCTTTTTTAAAAAGCAAATCAATAAATTAGTATTATTTTTTTGGGTAAGAATCAGTGCATCTCTCTACCATATGATTTGACATTATTTCAAACTTCTAGATAGTTTAGTCATACATAAATTGATTTTTTATTTTAAAATTACATATTTACAAACTCTTAAGCATTGTTTAATTGCTATTATAGATAAAGGGGTGTTGCTAACTCACTTAATTAAGTTTTTTAAATAGTTTAGTTACATGTTTTTTTATGTAAAACGAGAAGAATATCTTTTTTATAAATAAAATGTATAGATTCATTTTTTATTAAAAAAACTCAAATAATCTTTTTTGGAAAAAAATAACCGTAATTAGAATAAACTAGGTATTATAAGCTCGAGCTTTGCAACGGGTTATAAACTCTCATAGATTTTATCATAAGTTGTAAGATAAAATAAATAAAAATATTAATTTTAACAGATTTTAACCTAAACCCTTGAAAATAGATTAACTTATAAATTAACTTATAAATAGATTAACTTATAAATTTAACCTAAACCCTTGAAAATAAAAACCAAAGGAATGAAAAAAACAATTGCTGAAGAGTAAGAACGAAAATCGTTATAAATATCATATAACATGGACTAAAATCGTAGTCTTGTAACTTAACAATAATGACAATCTTGTAATTTAACAATGATAACAGTTTTTGATTTAAGAGATTTCAAAGTCACATTTATTTTTTCCTGCATATTGTATGATATAGTAATATTATTTTTTAGTAATTGTAGAGTTATATAATTATTTGATTGTTTTTTTATTAAAGTTGTAATAGTTTATAATTAATCAACAAAATGTGTTGATAAAATAAATAAAGAAAATAAAAAAATATTCAATATTTGGTTTATTTCGAAGGTATTGACAAGACAATTATGATGGTATAATTTGTAAAAAAAAAAGAAACGTAAATTTTAATATATTTTAGTTCATAATATATGATTATTTAGATTATATGATAGAGGTTTAAAATAGAAAATGAAAAAGTAAATGACTAAAATTAGATTTAATAACTAACTATAGGGATATAAAATGTAAATGTGTAAAATTAGTTTTGTTGAACAAAATAACCATGGTTCTAAATAACTCGTTATGGCGCGTTATGGCGTCAAGGCTTGGGGTTGCCGCCACGTTAACCCATATGGCTCCACTCTAAGGCTTGGCTTGCATTGTAACGTGTTATGGCGCGTTATGACACGTTACAACAAGTTTTTTTGTATGGCTAAAGATTATTTATTATATATAACTTAAGGAATCAATGATAATTATGTATAAGACTTAAGACTCGAATAACATAAAAAAAAACATTAAGACTAAAACCATAAATAATCTCCATTTCTGTAACATCCCATTACCTTTTATTATTATTATTATTATTATTAATATTATTAGTGGATAATTATTATTGTTTAATATTCATTAGTGGATAATTATGATAAGGGTTTGAGTTGGTTAGGATTTCTTAGATAAGTGTTGTATATCCCGTATTATATATCCATGTGGGGATAGCTTCGGTTCTAAAATTCTGGAGAGTGAGAGAGACAGAACCGTGAGAGAGAGAGAGAGACCGGAGAGATATCGCAAAGAGAGGAGCAAGCAGGGTTTGGACTTCGGTTTACGCTCGTAAGGTACTCTCTAACTTCCGGTCGATTGTTACCTTAGGTTCTGTTGTCTCGAGTTTTCCGGTTACGTCGCCGTAACGGCGGTGGTCGGAGGTGGCAGCAGCCGCCAAGGTCGTTGAGACGATCGAGGATCGGTGAGAACGGCGTGCCGGCTTTGGCCGGCGACGAGGCCGTCAAACGGTTCGTGTCTGAGTTTTGTGGTTGTTTCCGTTAGAGATGAATGGGGGTACGGTGGTGGTCGCGACGCGTTGATCACTGCTGTTGTGATAGCCGTCTACGCCGACGACAGTCGACGAACATGGCGGATCGTGGGTTCAAGGCGGTGACAGCCGCCTGGGTTTTCTTTTGATCATGAGGTGTGCATGCATCATGCATGTCTTCAATCTATAATTGTGTTTGATTGTACCGCATACCAGGACGATGCATAGGACACTATAATGTTGGATTTTTCTGGAAGCACATATCAAGGACCACAACTTCTAATTTTTTTTCAAGTGTGTTGCCACGTTTCTTTTAACAATTGTTGGGAAAGGGCTAGAATGAATGGTTTGGTTTAGGTTCATTAGAATAGTAAGAAATCAAGTTAATAATTAAACTGTTAAAATTAATTTCAGATTTGTTGCGTGATTAATTGTGGAAGTTCGTGTTCGTATTTGCGCGCGTAAGGTGAGTACACTATATGTAAACTATATGTGGTTTGTTTACTTATTGTATCGGTGTATGGAAGGGAACCACATGCCCTTGGTGAGTTGTGGGGTCCGACCCGTGTCCAAAACGACGGGAGAAAGGGAAACCACATGCCCTTGGTGAGTTGTGGGGTTCGACCCGTGTCCAAAACTACGGGAGATTATTAATGAGCTCATGAGATTTGATTGTGTTATATACGATTTGTGAATTGATGATTGCGATTGGTACCGTTCGGTACGTAAGCATGCCATGTGTATTTTATACGTAGTGCTATCTCACTAAGCATTCGCTTACCCCGTTAGTTGACATCTTTTTCAGGTGCTATACCGGCTAAGGATAAGGGCAAGGCCCCGATGTGACTCCGAGATCGACGTTCCGACTACGCTTGACTTGAATTTTTATTGATTAATTAAATTGGATTTTATTGACCTTATTCTTGTTAAAACCCAGTTTTTTTTTTTGGTTGATATTTTGTCGGATTGTTGGAATTGCTTATTAAATCTTAGAAAAATAAATTTATTTCTACGTATTCATCTTC
Organism: Centaurea solstitialis; assembly: GCA_030169165.1. Classification (NCBI taxonomy): domain Eukaryota; kingdom Viridiplantae; phylum Streptophyta; class Magnoliopsida; order Asterales; family Asteraceae; genus Centaurea; species Centaurea solstitialis. The sequence goes on from CM058042.1 coordinate 94,323,067, forward strand.
TTAAAAGAAACTGTTTTATAAAAAACCTTGTTTTGAGTTGGGACGTTACAATTTCGTACATGGATAATCGAACATGAATTTTATGAGGATTAAAGAAAGTAGTGACTAGATATTCATGACATTTTATACCGATTTTGCATTCTTGATATCACTTTTTATAAGTTTTATATATTTTATATCAATTATGACTATGTACAAGTATGTGTGTATCCCGCCTTAGGGCATGCCTTGAAAAATGTCAGGCCTCGCCATAACTCGTAAGGCTTGAGGCTTGACCTCGCCGCCACGCCACGCCTCACGTCATTTAGAACCTTGAAAATAACCAACTTTATGAATTATACTCTTTATATAATAGTATAGATAAAGTTGAATGAAAAAAACAAGGAGATGAGAAAAGCAATTGTAAAAAATCAGGGATGAAAATCGTTAAAATATCAAATCATAGGGACTAAAGTCGTAGTTTAACTTATTATTTTGTAATACCATGGCAAGCTAGTAAATTATGTAACTTTTAAGTTCAATCTTTTAGTTATCCTCATAAGTTTAATTTTTGTTTTATCATACAATGGCAATGAAGTAAATTATGCAAATTTTAAGGTCAAAAGTATTTTTCCTTGTAAATATATGGTACTGTAATTTTTATAAACCGGTCAAAGATTATCATCTGTTCATCTCCAGTCATCAGAACGCGTGCCGGTCATTTTTCTTTTTATTTAGAGTTAATTACATTTTTGGTCCCTGTGGTTTGGTGGTTTTAACACTCTGGGTCCATTTTTAAAATAATTATGGATTTGGTCACTGTGGTTTACATTTTATAACGCTTTGGGTCCATGAGTGTTACTCCATTAATTTTTTCTGTTAAACATATCAATTAAAGGGGTATTATAGTCATTATACTTTTTCAATATTTCTTTATTTAAATTAAAGAGACCAAAAAAGTAAATTACTTTATTATAGTTTTAATAATAAAATAAATTAGTCAACAGTCAACATCACCATCACCATCACCTTCACCATTTTGGTTTCTCTCTCTATTTCACCATTACCATTGTCTCTCTCTCTATCTCACCATCACCATTGTTGAAGATGAAACAAGTTCTTCAACACCATTGTCGGCTTGCTGCCTCTCCCCACGAGTTCCGCTCATATTCTCCGGCGACATTTTCTTTTGGTTTCTATCAAAATGGAGAGGAGATCATGAAGGAGATCGAATAGAGGACAACCAAGACAATAGATCTAGCGGCTGAAATAGGAGATGAAGGTGAGGCAACGAATCATTTTCAGTGGCTACATCTTTGACCTGTCGCTTCGTTTTCCATCTCCGGTGGTTTTCATCTTCATTTTTTTTTCAGATCTGGGTTTTTGGGAAGGGGAAATGGTAGTTGTGTGTAGGTAATGGTAGTGATTTTTTTCCCAGATCTGGGTTTGTTTTCATCTTGATTTTGGTTTTGAATGTTCATAATTTTTTTTTGTTTTGGGTGGTGGTGATGGTATTGGTGGAGGCGGCGGGTGGCGGTGGGTGGTGAGTGCTGGTGGTCGTCGTCGTGGTGGCGGTGGGTGGTGAGTACTGGTGGTCGTCGTCGTGAGGTGGAGGTGGAGGTGGGTGGTGGTGATGGTGGTCGTAATGGGTGATAGTGATGGTGGTCGTAGTGGGTGGTGGTGATGGTGGTCGTAATGGGTGATAGTGATGGTGGTCGTAGTGGGTGGTGGTGATGGTGGTCGTCGTGATTTTTTCCAGATCACCAACTGGTTTTCGTCTTGTTGGTGGCGTTGGGCGAAGGTACGGTGGTCGGAGGTGTGGTGGCTGGTGGTTGGGGGAAGAAGAAGGGGGTATGTATGTATCTATGTATGTATAATAAACATGTATTAGATATATAATTAAAATATACATATATAAAACATTAAAAAATCAAATCAAATAAATAAATAATTGAAAATTAAAGAAATTTAAAAAGACTAAAATACCCTAGTACCAAATCAATTTAACAGAAAAAATTAACGGAGTTAACACTCATGGACCCAAAGCGTTATAAAATGTAAACCACAGTGACCAAATCCATAATTATTTTTAAAATGGACCTAGAGTGTTAAAATTACCAAACCACAGGGACCAAAAATGTAATTAACTCTTTTATTTATTAGAGTAAATTTCGTTTTCCGTCCGTTTGTGAAAATTTCGTTTTTCATCCCTGATTTTTATTTATTACATTTATGGTTACAATGGTTTGCTATCCATCACACTTTTAGTCCCTGGCTATAACAGCCCTCATAAACAAGGGTCATTATGGTATTTTCACATTTTATTCAACTATCTTCGTATATCCATTAAAACCGACGTGTCCTTCTCATTCATCAACTCCCACTAAAACCAAGATGTTTGAAGCTTTTATAGATATATAATTTTAGATAAGTTTGTTTATGTTGCAATGGTGCTATTAGTTTATTCCATTGAACACCTTTTACCCACCTTGATTTACGAATTACCACCACCTAAAATCTAACGCCCTGTTCTCGAGTTTTTTTAAGAAGAAAAGGAAAGGATTTGAAATGATATGTGTGTTCTCGAGTTTTTTTTAAAGGAATGAAAAGAAACGATTTGTAGGGATATGTGGGTTCTCGAGTTTTTTAAAGGAAGGAAAGGAAAGAATTTGGATGGATTAGAAGGTATAACTCTTCTTTATTTTTCTCTTAAAAGTTATCCTTCCATTTCCTTCCAAAAGTGAGATGATTTGGAAGGATAACTCTTTCCTTCCCTTTCTTTTCCTTTCCTCTCCTTCCCTTTTTCTCCTTCAAATTTTAAACTCGAGAACAGGTCTAAAAATCAAAATTGAAAACCCAAAAGTTTATAATGTTAGGAATTATGTGCAGAATTGACAAACCAAGTGATTATACATCCAATGTTACAAGACACTTGAGGGTCACACCTGTGAGGACCTATAAGTCGAACAAGTTAGATGAAACCCATAAATGGAGAGTTAGGATTTATAATAGTGTATTATAAATCAATTGGGTAATTACAGCCAGAATTACCAAAGTTGGAGGTTTATTAATTAATTGGGATATTATATATTTATTAGATAAATAAATATATAATAGTTAATTAATAAGGTTTTATATATATTAGATAAATATAATTATAATTATCATATGTAAATTCTTTTCCAGCTATTTAAAAAGGAAAAGATTTGAGATAATTATAATAAGGAAACTGGATTCTATTCAAACTGTATTTTTCCTCCATATAAATAAGGCTTATGGGTTAAGGAAAAGGGTAAGCTTTTCAGCTAAGAAAATCAGTTTCAGTTTCCATCCTCCTCTCTCTCCCTCGCTCCAACCGGCGCCGACCTCCCCTCCCGTCGGATTCCAGTTTTTGGTTGTTCGGGTTTCATACAGTTCAACTAGAAGAACGTTCGTTGGTCGATCACCGGTGGACTATCATCAAGCAATCCAGGTAAATTGACCTAATCTAAACTATTAGGATTAAAACTAGAAACGATTAAAGATCATTAGGCTAATAATGGGTTTTTAGCTTTTATCGCTTCCGCACGATTAGATCAGAAACAGCGTGTTTCTGATCGCGTAGGTTTTATCAGTTTGATTAACCTATGTGATTTATCAAACCAGCGAGGTTCGTTAAATCTGTATTAATTCTCGAGTCAGTTTGATCCGAGGATACCCACGAAAACCCAACATATAATCCTTTGAGGTAGATAATATGAGAGATGGAGAGGAGAGAGTATTATATTATAATATAGAGAAATTATATTTCTTCTTATCTTTTTAACTTATCCATCATCTTACTTACTTCATCATTTGACATACATGATGCACTCATTCTCTTTTTTTCATATCATTCCTAATTTTTACACTTGTTAAATGATGAAATTAGTAGGGGGATGGATACGTTAAAAAGGTAAGTAGAGATATAATTTCTCTATAATATATTCAATATTATTTATTTAGTTTTGAATAATGAATTAGAGGAGATAAGAAGACTATAACTCTATAAGACTACTGTGTTTTGACAGGTTTTAAGTTCAAAAACGAAAACTGTAATGAACTGCAAACAATGGTGACCATAACTACAATAAACAAAGATCAAGGACTTAAATGGAAATTTTTACCAAACCACAAGGACGAAAAACGTATTTTAATTTCAAACTGGAATAGTTAGTTATACGGAGGTCTATTTGCATAGGCTTAGCCGGAATAGGTAGGTTTGCAATTTGAAAAGAAGAAAAGATAGGTTCGAAAGTAACCCAAATTGTTAGGCCATCCGTTATGGTACCAATGGTACCAGCTGTCACCCCAGCGTCACATCAGGTTACCAACACCTTACCAATCCATCCATTATCATACCGACCAACCTAAATTGTTAATTAAAAAAAGAAAAAAAAAATAAAAAGGAAGAGAGAGATAGAGAGAAGAGAAGAAAATTTCGTCATTGAAATCGGCAGAGGGGTGCCGATTCCCCTGCCGATTCCTTCCCTGCCGAGTATCCTCTATGTTGTGCCAAGGGGGTACCGCTCGGTACCGGATGCATACCAAGCCCCATGGAGGATGGCCTTAGAGGTCACAACTTAAAACAAAACCATTCCCTAAAAAGGAAAGGTTTTGTAAGGTTGTGTTTGACAAGCATAAGCTAGCTGATAAGTTAGTTGATAAGTTAGTCCATCCAAACATGTATTAGGAAGCTAGTTTATAAACTAGCTTATAAGCTGGTTTTTTGAAACGCTACTTTGAGTAGCTTATGAGAAGCTTATTGTAGAATTTTTTCAATTATATCCTTATTAATATTAATTATTAAATTTAAAGATACTTTTTTTTAGTCATTTTACATATTCATAAGCTAGTTTTTGCCAAACATAATTTGTTCACAAGCTAGCTTATCAGCTATTAAAAAGCTTATCAATCAACAGCTAGCTTATAAGCTACGTTTGCCAAACATAGCCTAAGTCACTTTTTTCATTAAAAAATATATACTCATGGTTTCAATAAACTTTTTGTCTTATATGCACTAAGTCCCAACAGGGTAACAGAAAAGAGATATGATAAAATTTCGTACCATTTCTTTTCAAAACCTTAAATATAAACTTTATAATTTATTTGGAGAGATAGATATATTAAGGAAAGATAAATTTATTAGCAAAGATAGAAAAGAATATGGAGTGGAGTATTTATTTATTTTCTTTTTTAAAATTTAATTGTGGCATAAGTAAGAGCATCCACAATGTAGATTTTCTTAGCTTTTTCGAAGATTTTTTCAAGAGAAAATAATTAAAATAGCCAAAAAAAAAAAAACAAAAAATAATTAAGATACCCAATTTAGCGCACCGGTAACCAAAATACCCACCGGTGCGCTCTCCGGCGCCGGCAGCCGCTCCACGGCTGTGTCCGGCAAAAATTCATTTGGGCTGCTCCAGGCCCGGCCGCTCGGAGCGGCCCAATCACCATTTATATATTTATTAGGCATGTTGTATGGATGTGGCATGCCCGGCCTGATGGTTTGGATGTGTATTGTATGTTGGAGTGGTGCAGGTTCGATCCTCACCCACTACCTTTTTTTTAATAATATTTCATGGGAGGCATTGGATTTATTTAAAAAAAAGATGTCTTGGCCAAGACTCGAACCACAGAAGTTCTATCATTTCATTTACAACAATTAATATATAAAGGGTGACTGGGCCGCTCCAAGCGGCCGGGCCTGGAGCGGCCCAAATGAATTTTTGCCGGACACCGCCGTGGAGCGCACCGGTGGGTATTTTGGTTACCGGTGCGCTAAATTGGGTATCTTAATTATTATTATTTTTTTGGCTATTTTAATTATTTTCTCTTTTTTTAAGGGTTTTCAAAAAACAAAAACTTCACTTTGAAGTTTTTCACATAGTGTAAAGTAGGGGTGAGCACGGTTCGGTTCGGTTCGGTTTTTGGGTGAAACCGAACCGAAAACCGAGCCGTTTTGGTTTTTTTCGGTTTTCGGTTCGGTTTTCATTTTTTTTCGGTTTTTTCGGTTTTTTTCTTTTCGGTTTTTTGGTTTTTCCCCCGGTTTTTGGTATTCGATTTTCGGTCTATAACTATATTTCTTCCATTTTTCAACCGGTTGGTGAAAATGATTTGGTTTCCGGTCTTCGGTTGGTTTTTAGTTTTCGGTTATCTTCCATATTAATAATTCAATAATTATAAGAACTATAAAAGAATAAAATAATAAAGTTAAATAAGTTTACGAATCGTCAAAATACAAACAAGATTTTTGAGAAGTTAGGATTGCTAGTTTCGTGAAAGATCAAAGGGAAATCGATAATATATATAGATATATAATTATATATATTATAAAATTTTAAATAATATAATATTTTCGGCTCGGTTCGGTTTTTTCGGTTCGGTTTTGGAGCCAAAACCGAAACCGAACCATTTGGTTTTCGGTTTTCGGTTCGGTTTTTCGGTTTTCGGTTTTTCGGTTTTCGGTCCGGTTTTTGCTCACTATAAAGGTCGTGCAGTTATGAGCTATGATGCAAAACCTCTCGAAAAACCTTACCGGAAAACCTTTAAACTATGTGAAAAACCTCAAAGTGAGGTTTTTGTTTTTTAAAAAAACTTTTAAAAACCTCTAAAAAGCCTCTAAAAGAGCACATTGTGGATGCTCTAAGGTTCATAAATACCATTTTTATAAAATTGTTTTGAAGCAATACAGAACTAAAGATTGATTTCAAGCAAAAGGAAGCTAAAAATTTTATAAGTTGTGCCGATAATTTTGGGATTTTGCATTTGGTGGTAGATGAAATTTACTTTATTTTAAGTTTTTCTTTCGGTTTCATTCCGACAAATTATTTACTTTTAAGTAACCCTTGTAGTCTTTAGTTGTATGTATTTTATTTTTACACATGTATTTTAAAACACAAAAATATCATTTAAGGCGTCGTTCGTTTTTAAGAGGTCTAAAATCTAAATTCACATTTAAAAAAATAATAGGTGGATGATCTACATTTTAAAATTCCAAAATACTCATCTTAAAATTCCAAAAATAAGAAATGAATAATGCACATCTTAAAAAAAAAGTAAGAAATGGATGATGCACATGTTAAAAATAAGAGGTCCAAAAATATGCATCTAACAACTTTTTTTTGATGTAATTAGCCTCGTCAAAGTCAAAATCAAAATTGCTAGTAACTAAAACTAAAAGTAGTATTCATTAAAGTTTAAAAGTATATGTGGTTGAACTAGTTATTAAGAGCCCGGGCTTCGCGCCGGGATATAAGCTGTGATAGATTTTATCATTTATATGAAACATTAAGTTTGTGCATATGTTGCCATACGAAAGGTTAGTATGACAAACTTCATAAATTGTGTTGGATATTTAACTATATGGTTACAATAGAAAAGAGGTATATGGTGCAACTGATGTCTATTTTATGTGGTTGTCCACATGTAGATAATATGTAGATAATGTGTGTGTAGGGGGGGGGGGGGGGGTTATATGTCAATTATTAATTGAAATAAATAAAAAGATTTAATAAATTAGTAAATAAAAATATTAATTTTAACTTAAGCTTATAAAAAATATATTATGTACTATCTATTAACTAATAGAACAAAACGTCTTTAATAAAATAAAAAAATAAAATAAAAAGTAACAAAATGTAAAATATGTAATTTGAGAATACAAAATATGAAGATGGTCTACTATAAGAATCAAATATGTAAATTAGTCAAACATTTTTTTTAGGATGAGTTAACTGCATAATTTAACGAAGTTGGATGAACGAATGGAAATGAAATAAAAATAAAAACCATAGAGTTGAAAAAACAGTTTTTAAAGATCAAGGACGAAAACCGTTATAAACATCAAACTACAGGAACTAAAGTTGTACTTTAACATATTTCAAGTATATGACTAAAACATGAAAACAAATATAAAAAACTAAAATGTATAAAGTGAATAAATATTATAAGTTTAGGGGGCTAAAATGTAATTTTTGCAAATGTCGGTATATTTTTTGCAAATGTCGGTATATTGACGAATGGTGTTGTCTTCCTAAATATATAATCGTACTATATATAATATATAATAAAATAATTACATCAAAAAATATTCAATATTAGACTCATTTAGAAAGTATCGACTTATTAAAATTAAAACGTACATTTTTTAACATATTTCAGTCAACATACAATATACGACTAAAACGTAAAATGAAGTATAGAAAACTAAAAAGTATAAAGTGAATAAAATTATAAGTTTAAGGGTTAAAATGTAATGTTTTTAAATACATAGTTCTACTATATATAGTATATAATAAAATAATCACGTCAAAATATATTCAATATTTGGCTCATTTCGAACGTATCGACGATACGATAATAATAGCGTAAGTTGTTAAAACTAAAACATATTTTTATAACATATTTCAGACAATATATTGGTAGCAAGCAAGCAGTTATGACTATAGAAAACTAAAAAGTATAAATTGAATAAAATTATAAGTTTAAGTGCTAAAATGTAATGTTTTTAAAGACATAGTCGTACTATATATAATATATAATAAAATAATCACGTCAAAATATATTCAATATTGGGCTCATTTCGAACGTATCGACGATACGATAATAATGGCGTAAGTTGTTAAAACTATACGTATTTTTATAACATATTTCAGACAATATACGATATATGACTAAAGCGTAAAATGAAATATAAAAAACTAAAAGGTATAAAGTGAATATATATTATAGCATAGTCGTACTATATATAGTATATAATAAAATAATCACGTCAAAATATATTCAATATTGGGCTTATTTCGAACGTATCGACGATACGATAATAATGGCGTAAGCTGTTAAAACTAAAACGTATTTTTATAACATATTTCAGACAATATACGATATATGACTAAAACATAAAATGAAATATAAAAAACTAAAAGGTATAAAGTAAATATATATTATAAGTTCAGGGGGGTAAAGTGTCAATGTTGAAAGTTTACTGTTCACACTTCCTGATAAATGTTATATATATAATAGGTTACTTGGAGGAAGAAAAAAAAAGAGGTGGTAACTAACATTTAAATAATATAATTTATTTTAAAGATTTAACTTTTAATCCTCTATTTTTAAAAAAAGTTTTAAAGAATGTATTTCTTTTAAACTATTTTTAAATAGAAAATTTAAAGGGTAAATTATATTTACCCTTAAAAAAACCTTTGGAATTTTAGAGATTTGAATTGTGGGATTTTTAGGATCCTTCGAGAACTTTTTTAGTCCATGGATCCCGAGAAGAAGACCGGAAAAAAGAGTAATAGTTTGAGAAAAAGGATAGTGAAGGAGAGAAAAGAGTATTATACTATAATATAACCAATATTATTTATTTAGGAGGTGTTTGGGAGTGCTTATTTGAAAGTACTTATGACTTATTCGCTTTCTGGAAAAGCAATAAGTTGTTTTGAAAAATAAGTCCTTCTCTATTTGGTGACTTTGATGTTTGGTGTTTGCCTTTCGGCTTTTTTGTGGTTATGCATTTAGCTTTTCAAAAAAATAAAAGTTGTTTTGAAGTGTTTGTGTCTATGAAGCTATAAGAAGTTTGTTAAAAAGACAATATTTTTTTAACTTTTTAGAAATGATGAAAAACAGATAAGTCTTTTTGATCGTAAGCACTCTCGAAACACTTTGTTTTTTTTTTTAACGAGGAATTAGAGGAGATAAGAAAACTATAACATGCATGTGTTGTTAAGTTCAAGGACGAAAACCGAAATGAACTTCTGACCATAAGTGCAATAAACAAAAACCAAGAACTTAAACGAAAACTTTTGAGAAACCACAGGGACAAAAAGCGTAATTTACTCTATTTTAAATTTGAAATCCCAATTGTACTATGGAGATCTATTTACAGAGTCTGAAAAAAATAAAGATATTTTGTAACAAACCATTTACTAAAAATAAAGTATTTATCAGTCACTTTTTTTTATTTATTAAAAAAGATATACTCATGCTTTCATTAACTTTTTGTCTTACATGCATTAAGTTTCAACAGGTAACACAAAACAGAGATGATGAAATATAGAACTTTATGCCAACGGATTTGTAGTCCAACAGTATTTGGAGTGATGTTAAGAGGTCTCATTTTCTTGTGGTTGTGGGTTTGAGTCCGTTCATGTATAATTGTATAGATTTAAGAATACGTTAGTTAGGTATGTGGGTTTTCTACCGTTCAAAAAAAAATGAAATATAGAACTTTATAAGAATATGGAGTCGAATATTGTTAATATTTGGATGTTATTAGAGAGGTGATGATCATGTCGAAGGTTTTTTATTAACTTTGAGTTTTTTTATGCTGTTTTAGAAAAAAAGTATTTTTTGTTTTTTGAAAATTTAATTGTAAGTACAAGTAATGATAGTGGTAGATATTATCATCATAGCTCTGTATATGGTGGTTCTATTGACAAAGTAATTATTTATGAGTTTAGTTTGGATCAAACTTATACACATTCTTTTACCACGTGAAAAAAATTTATCACAAACTTTTTCAGAAATTTCGAAGTTTATCATTTTAAGTTTATATTATTTATATTTTTATTTATAAAAATAAATATATTAAAGATAATACAAATACATATTCATTTATATGTGAAAAATAGTATACAAATCTTAAATTTAAGACATTTAATTTAAATATATAAAATATATAACTAATTTAATTTTTTATTAATATATAATAAAAATTAAATATGAAAACTTTATATATAAAATATAATTGATTAAGATGGGACTTTTATAAAATTTTATAACGTTAAAATATATTAAATACAAAAACCTCTCGAAAAACCTCTCCGAAAAAACTTTTACACTATGTGAAAAACATTAAAGTGAGGTTTTTGTTTTTTGAAAAAACTTTCAAAAACCTTTAAAAAGCCTCTAAAAAAGTACATTGTGGTCTGTGGATGCTCTAAGGTTCATAAATACCATTTTATAAAATTGTTTAGAAGCAATACCGAACTAAAAATTGATTTCAAGCAAAAGGAAACAAAATTTTTTATAAACTTAGTTGTGCTGATAATTTTGGGATTTTGCATTTGGTGGTAGATGAAATTTAGGGGGCGTTTGGTTGGGGGTATTGAGGGGCCAGGAATGAGAATGATAATGAAAACTGTTGTTTGGTTTGATATTATATAATGAAATCATTCCAGCAGATCCATTAATTTCCATTCCTGACCAAATTGGGGGGAATGACATTTTTATTTTTACTTGGTTCTTTTTTCCATTCATTGTTCCATCTATTGATGTTAAATGAAATATCTTTTGTATTTTCAACTTGGAAAAACATTTTTTTTAATATGAAGCATGTTTTTATTGATTATAGTGGGTTAACCAAACAACATCAATGCAATGTTCATTCCTATTCCCATTCTCCCGCATTCCCATTTTCATTCCCATGCCCATTCCCTGAAATGAACCAAACGCCCCCTTACTTTATTTTAAGTTTTTCTTTCGGTTACATCTCGACAACTTATTTACTTTTAAGAGTAAATTATGGATTTGGTCCCTGTGGATTTCAATTTTTTACTACTAAGGTCCCTAAACTTCATAAATTATGGATAACGTCCTTCTGGTATTCAATTTTGCACTACTAGGGTCCCTGAAACTAACAAATTTTGTTAACAAAGTTAATTAAGTGATAAAAAGTCCAAAATGCCCCTATTTTAGTCCTTTACTCTTTTTTCCAAATCCATGTTGACCAAAAGTCATTCATCTTTATATATATATATATATATATATAGGGGTGGGTTCAAATGTGAACCACTTTTTGGTTGTGAACGTGAGGACAGCCGATAGCGCGACACGTGGCGGATGACTAGGCGCCACGTCATGTCCACGGCGGATGACTAGGCGCAATTCATGGAAGGCATTGAATTAAAGGGGGGACCACACTCAAAGCCGCCACGTGTCGCGCTATCGGTTGTCCTCACGTTCACAACCAAAAAGTGGTTCACATTTGAACTTTCCTCTATATATATATATATATATACTAGGAACATTTTAACGGTCGTGCTCAGCACGACCCACGATGGATTGATAGGTCGTACGATAAATGAAAGTAGAATGTTATAATTTGATGGATTATTCAAAGTTCAACGTCGTAAGATGTAACCTTATAAAAATAAAATAAGGTTTTTATTTCAAAGGACCATATGTGTCTAAGTAAAGAAAGTAAGAGATTGATAAGGGTAATTTCCATTGAATGCATGCCATCCATCTAAGAGCCATGAACGGCTAAAAAAATTATAATTGTTATAAAATTAAATAACAATCATATTAAATAGGATGGTTAGTGGCTTGCATGTAAATCATCTCATAGCCTCCACCCCATTTATGTTTCAAGTCATGCTATGGCTACTATAAAAAGGAGATTGGTGATAGTTCTTTGGAGCAATAGAAAACAGTGATTAATCGAGAAGGAGAAATAGTATAGTAGTTGGAACAAAAGTTCATTACAAGCAGAGTTGGTTTGTCATCAACCGATAAGTGTTTTCGTACGCATCTTCTCTACGTTTTATTTCTAGTTTGGCACATTAGTTGGTCGTTAGTGATAAGTGGGTTCCCAAACGATGACGGAAGCCAAAGATTACCGTTAACGCTTCTACGGTTCGACGCAACGGTGTTCTCCAAGACACCCAGTTGTCACCCGTAAGCTCGTCCTACTTTGAAAGTTAAATTGATGCTTCTTATAGGTGTGGGTAATACATTTATATATAGACGGTCATTTCGTTAAACAGAAGGAAGATTTCAGAACTCCTTATGAGAAAGAAAAAGGGTTTTTCTTTTGGCGACATAATCTGAGATGCCAAACTTCATTATTTCACAAACTAATTAAACGGAAGAAAAAAATAAAGAGAACAGGGAAAACTAACAGATGGTAGGTCCATTCATATAAATACAGGATTGAATTATAAGTTGGATGTTGAGAGGTTCAAGGCTTTATACACAAACATATATATATATATATATATATATATAAAGCATGTATGGATGTATTGCATTATATATGAAGTTATATAATATGTATGCATCCGATTATTAGTGATAAGATATATAAATATATAATGCATGGACATGGTTTCATGCAAATTACATGACTTTGCTTTATTATAAACATAGCATGTATACGTATGTATGTATATAAATGGCATGGATGATATATATATATATATATATATATATGGTATGGTTTGAGATTAATAAAGGAATGACATTCCATATGTATACAGACGCATACGTATAGGAATGGTTGTGATCTAAGTTGTCAAGAATTTAGGATGCATCACTTATGGGATCGTGAAATAAGTAGTGCCAAGGGACCACTCGATCATCTTTAGGAATGTCGTGATTTATTTACAGTGGAAATAAATGTGTGGCCTTGGATTTGTAGGGGAGACGCTAGCCACTGCAAGGAACGGTTTTGGGCGACGATCACTGTGAGTTATACGTGAGTTTTTAACGGTTGCATATGTTTTAAATTATAACTGCTTGCAAGCATGTTTAAAAGTTTTATTGATGCTTTCGAAATGTCCTTTATGCAATAAATGTGATGCTTTGTGAAATACTTGTTTTGTGTGGCAACAGGGGTGTACTACGAGCATGCTGTGTGAGCTCATTTTAAAACCGTAAGAGCAAACAATGCTGTGTGAGTTTGCCGGGTTAAGCTGTGTGGAATAGTCACCTTCCCAATGCCGTAAGTTGTGTGGTTTATATATCGTATGTGTGTTAAAATGCTTTGTGAAATGTTTTATGCGTAAAACCGTATATCCACGGGGCCCTAGGCTCACCCAACTCTTTTTCAAAAAAATATTGCAACCAGGTGTATACTGTAATGGAAGGAAAAGTGGGATACAACGTGGATCGGCTGATAGTGACATCGGAAGAAATGATATATACACTTCAAGTCACTAAGATATAGATAAGATTTTTTATTTTGTTTCCGCTGCGATGTAAGCTTTTATCTTGGGATGAGTATTTATAATATATTGAGATTTCGAAATTTTGGGATGTTACAAGTGGCATCAGAGCATAGTTTAAGTGAACTACGTTATTGTAAACCTAGACTTAAACTGAGATTGGAAAATTTTATTGCCGACAAATATGAGAGCACTAAAGATTGACTTATAGTAATGAAATTAGCGATTTAAGTTAAGTATGAGTTTGTGAACCTAGTTTTAAACTAGACCGAGCTAGAGAAGTCGTGGGACGGCTTGATGTCAAATAATATGACGACATTGATAGAGATTTGACTATAAGAGATGGAAAACGCAATGGTAAGATGAGATAGATATGAAAAGGTTGTTTAAGGAATAAAGTTTGGTGATAAACTCCTATTAATTTTCTTGAGTAAGAAGGAAATATTATGGGCTTTAAGAATAAAAAGAACCTAAAGTCTTGACGATAAATGAGTTGATTCAACCCGAATGTCAGATAAGTACATTTCTTATATCAGTTGGCGGTAAGAAAAGTCAAATATGGTACTAACAACGAGGTCTTTAGTGTAATTAGTGGTGATAACGAATTCATGGTATGGACTTATGATCTTGATGGCATGACTAATTGAAAAGTTATAGAATCAAGAGTTAGAATATTTCTTGATTATATGTAAACCTTATGAAAGATCGAAGGGTTCTCTCATGATTAGCTTCTTAGTGTAAAAGACACGATATAGGTGTGCAATACGGTCTTGTAATGTAAGAGACTATGGTTGATTAATACAATTGGGATTTGAGGTTCTATTATCCTCCATGGAGAGTAGTTAAAGGGGTGACATTATCTGATTTTATTTGATGAAAGTAATTATTTTTGGTAAGCACGTATTAATTTGACTATGGTATATATGAAAGCGAGAAAGTTATGAGGAAAGAGTCATGCTTGTAATCGTGTATTACATGTAGTAAATAAGAAATTTTTATCCAAATATACGACTTTCAAGCATAGAAAGATGGAAATGGAATTGTTCTTATGTATATATCTAGAAAGATGCCATGTTAAAATACTAAAAACATAGCATGAGTATTTATTTTAAGTGAGAGGAAGCCAAGTAAGTTATGATACAAGTTGGAGAAGATGAAATAAGTAAAGATGTTCATTTAGAACCATCATCGTTGTAAATGGCGTGTAATATGTTAAGTAGCAACAAAGACGTAAATGGTCATTATCAAGAGCCTTGTCTAAGAATGGCTAGTAGATGATAAAAATTGAATTCGGTCATGAGCACCAAATCGTAGGATGTGTGTTACGAAAGGGGAGTTTATTAACTAGTTGGTAAAACAAGTAGTGCGACTGACTAATGGTACATATTTGTTGTCAAAGGAAAGTTGTGACTAGACTCTAGATAAACTATGCAAGATATAAAGACCTATCTTTTTGAAAGATGAGGTAAATTAAACGCTAGGATTGCTCTAGGATGAATTTGAATATCAATTTGGCGAAATACTAAAACAACTTAAGGGTTGGTAGTCGACTAGTGATTTGGTCAAAGCCAAAATGAGCAATGTGATGTTTAAGCTTATATCACTCGAAACTGAAATGATCGGAATCATGAGTAGCTTAAAGATGACAACGATAAGGTGCACATTAATACAGTTTGGCATAAAAAATAAGCCTTACCAGTAAGATATATATATATATATATATGTGTGTGATGGACAATGAGAATCCACAAGAGAAGGTTGTGGTTAAATCGAATCCTTCAAGGAATGCTTGACATGTTTCAGATTCCACAAAAGGTTGAACGGACGAATGATAGAGGTAAAACTAAAAGTAGATATAGTTGAAGTGATTAAAGGTACTTTAGAAAGAAATTTGGAAAAAATAAAAAGATTACGCTGTGAACATTTATACCTATGATTGCTAATGTGAGCATAATCCGAAAGTACTAAAATAAACGGGTTGGTGGGTCAAAAAACTCAACGACCCACACCCATTTATCTTCATGTCGGGTTCGTGTTGTATTTCGTGTCGTGTTGAGAATTGTCACCCTATATGTGATTTTGTACATTGTCGAAGTTTCTTGTGTTCTCCTAAATAGTTAGGGTTCTTGTATAAACCTAACACTCTCTTTCTCTATATCTCATTGTTATATATAATCACAATATATTATACAAAATAATATATTGAATACATTTTTTTAAATATATTAATTTCCTAATGTAAAGTATTAATAAAATAAAATCTAAATTAGTTAAAAATAGGAAATTCAACAAAAATTTAGAAAAATTGGAGAGAAAAATCTAAGTGAGGTGGTTTCTTTATATATAAGATATACATATATAATATATATAGATATATATATACCCACAAACACACATATACATATATATTTTCACGACTTTTTTTTTCTCACCAAACCGCCAACTTCCCCTCACTCATATATAATACACTTGTATATACTTTATAATACAGACTTTTACACATACAACTATATATATATATTATATTAGTTGCTTCACTCCGATTGAGGTTTTTTCCACTTTATAGAAGAAAAAAATATAAGAGTAAATGGAGTTCATCCAACGAGATGATTGTAAATTGGGGACAAATATATATATATATTATATATGTTATATGAATGACAAATTGAAAGAAACTTTGCATTTGCTTCTTCCAGTGGATCGTCATGGACCTTTGTCGTTTTAATTCTTTCTTTCTCTCTCTCTATAAAAACCCTTTAAAATTAAAGGGGATAGATACAGAATTGGGGCATCTCTATCTTCTATCTTTTTTATTTTACAGGTGGGTTTTAGGAAAATTAAATTGCTTAGGTGGCGATGGAATTGATTCATTCTTATTTGTAAAAAAGATTCAACAAGGGGATTCAGTTGCAATCATCTCCTTGTATTTTATTTTATACCATCAGCAACAAACAGATAAAATAGAGTCAATGCCTTCTATCTATCATTCTATTGTCTCTCTATGTCACTGCGTGTTTTTATGTGTAACTGTGTGTTTTTTCATCTATATGTCAAGAAAGCACTTGGATGAACTCGATTTAGTTTTAGATTTTAACCAAAACTATGCTAGGTTTTAATCAAAACTAACATATATATATATATATAGGGTCATGTTCATTTGCAAACCACTCTTAAATTACAAACCGTACAAACCATTGATTTCATTGGTTAAACTAATAAAAATATTCATGAAATTGTTTAAATTGATGAAAATGTTTCATATAATTCTTTTTTTTAATAAAGTTGTTTCATAAATTTGTCTTTTTTATGTAAAAATAAAAACGTTTCATCAAAATAAGAAAAAAAATCATGAAACGATTTCATTAGAATGAAAAAATACATGAAATACACCAAAATATGAAATAGTTTCATCAAAAAATGAGTTATATAAGATAATTTCATATTAGACAATTTCATTAACCAATTTCATTAACCTAACCAATGAAACCAAGAGTTTGTACGGTTTGTAATTTAAGAGTGGTTTGTATTTGATCGCTCCTCTCTCTCTCTCTCTTTATATAATATATATATATATATAGGAATAATCAAATAAAAACCACATATTTTGTAAAAACTATAGGACTAATCTCAACCATTAAAATATTTTAATCAATGGTTATTAACACAAAGGAACACAACAAGATTTTTTTAATTTTTTAGTGTGCCACACAAGATTATAACCCCAAAGGGGTAATTTGGTCATTTTTCTCACTGCCTCTAACCTTCTCTCCTACATTACTACATTTCCAAGACCTGCAACTTTATCCCCCACCCCCCCCCCAAAAAAAATAATCTCTCTTCCACTTTCTCTCTCTAGAAATCCAAACCCTAGCTAAAAATTCGGTCACTCCCGGCGGCGCCACCACCATCAGCCACCGTCATCATTGCCCACCACTACTCCACCGTCATCACCTTCATCAGCCTCGACCATAGTTGGTCGTTCGGTTCCGCCTCTTCGAGCTCTTCCTAGCCGTGGTTCTCCTCTCGTGGATCTCGTCATCACCACCGTCGCACCACCACGTCGCACCACCACCACATCCACCACCACCACCACTACCGCCGCCGGCGCCACCACCAACGCCATCTTCTTCTTTCAGATTTGAATATTCAATGGCGGCGAAATCAGAAGTTGTTCAGATCTGGTGGAAGAAGAAGAAGGAGTGAACGGCGGCAGTGGCAGAGGGAAGGAGACGACCTTGTTGACGAGCTTATCGACGGTGGCCATGGTGGAGGCCGTTTGATGTTCGTTGATTTGGACGTCGCGGTAGCACTTGGAGCAGAGGTTCATGGTGGCGGTGGTGCCGAAGAAGCCGCAGCCGTTGGCGCACGGCGATGGCTCCGACGGAGGGAAGCTGGTGTCGTCGTTCATGTTGTTGGCGTCGGAACTCATCTCGCCGGTCTCCGATCTTCGATTTTCCGGTGAATATTCCGGATAATATTTTTTATCATCCGGTCGGAACTCATCTCGCCGGAGAATATTCCGGTGGTTGTGGAATCCGGTTTCTTAGTTTTTTCAGATCTGCAAATTTCAAGGGCTTTGTTTATGTTCATCAATCTTCATTTTGTTTATCATCTGTTTGATCCAGATCTGTTTTGAATTTATGTAATTTTTATGTTGTGAATACGAATATTCATATGGTGAATATATGGTGAGTATGATATGGTGAAATTGAATATTCATATGGTAAATATATGATGAATACGATATGGTGAATATGAATATTCATATGGTGAATATGATAGTGAATTTGAATATTTATCTAGTGAATGACTTTATATGTTTTTCTTTTGGTGAATTTTCAAATTCATAAGATGAATATGAAATATTTATCTAGTGAATCTGAAAATTCATAAGATGAATAGGAAATATGAATATTCATATAATGAATACACTGCGATTTTTTTTATTACCAAAATGACGATCATGCCCTTTTCAGATCAAGGGCTTAGATTATTCCTCCAGTTATTACAAAAAAAAGTGGTTTTTCCTTGAAGGACCCTCTATATATATATATATATATGTATACACCAAATAAAACCCATTTGGAGGAAGACAAGACTTGCAGGTAAGAATGATGGTGATGATAGCTTCATAAATATATGTATATAGAGTCACGTTATTTTAAAAACTCATTAATTTGTGGAAACTTTGGAAACCATGTTTTCCACCAATCATAATTCATTTTCTTGTTTATTTTTGGTAATTTTATTTATTTTATTTTTGTGATGCTTAATTATAGGAGTTGGTGGTTATAATTTTGTATTTTGCAATTAATCTTGTCCATTGATCCTTCTAATCAATGGTTTATATGAGTTTCCAAAGTTTTCACAAATTAATGAGTTTTCAAAATAAGGTGACTCTATGTATATATATATATATTATATTAGATGTATGACATATATATATAGATAGAGGAAACTTCAAATGTGAACCACTTTTTGGTTGTGAACGTGAGGACAACCGAGAGCACGACACGTGGCGGATGACTAGGCGCCACGTCGGCTTTAAGTGTGGTCCCCCCTTTTAATTCAATGCCCTCCCATGAATCGCGCCTAGTCATCCGCCGTGGACCTTATGTGGCGCTTAGTCATCCGCCACATGTCGCGCTTTCGGTTGTCCTCACGTTCACAACCAAAAAGTGGTTCACATTTGAACCCACCCCTATATATATATATATATGTTGGTGATGATAATGATGACTACATACATACACACACGTGTTGGTCTTTTCTCTTTTGTGAAGGAAAAAGATAGAAAAACAAAAATAATTTAATATTAAAATATTAGATTAGTTAAAAAGACTTTAATACCCTTCAATTAACATGGTCTTTGTTAAGGGAGTTAGGTTGAGGGACTCTAGTAGTGCAAAATTGAATACCACAGGGACGTGATCCATAATTTATGAAGTTTAAGAACCTTAGTAGTTAAAAAATAGAGTTAATTACACTCCTGGTCCCTGTGGTTTTGCGATATTTTGGATTAGGTCCCTATTTTGCGTTAATTACACTGAGCGTCCCTGTGGTATTCAATAACGCATGGATAACGTCCCTCTGGCTAACGGAATCAAAAAGATTCCGTTAACCTTGTTAAATGAAGGGGTATTTCGGTCTTTTTAGTATTTTCTTTTCTTTTCTATTTTTTTCTACATTATGTCATGTCACCATCCCCTTTTCTCCTTTTTCCTTTATTTCTCTTTCTCTCTCACTTTCTTCTTCACTACACCACCTATGAAAAACCCACCTGTAGAAAATTAATCTTCTCTTCCCCATGAAAAACCCATTTAAGAAGGCAACCCTCCTCCTTGATTACAAGATCTGGGTCAAGTCCATTTAACAATGAGCTTCTATATGATGTGAATTGGAGCTAATTTTTGACAAATCAAGTGGCACCAAGTGGTAGAAAACACTTCAGCTCCAAAAAGATTAATCAAATGGCGGGTTTAATCTTTTTAGCTCTTGACTAGTGTTGTATTCTAATGTCTGTAGAGAAAAATCCGGTCAACGCCGCCCACGGTGGAACCCTCATTCAACAACTTCACCGTTGAAATCCCGTAGAAAAGTCAAATAATCACGGTGGCCGGAAAGTTAAGACTGGAAAAATAACAACGATTGTGGTCGGAGATGTACTTGGCATGGTGCTTCTCGCCGTTGTTTTCTTCTATGCGTGCCAATTTCGGAAGAAGATAACGAACCAAAAACCCAACAACTAAACCTAAGAAAATCACAACTCTTGCTTCAATGGTGTTACCAAATAAGAATTAAGAAGTATCGGAAACTGAATCTGACAAACCCATGGTCGGGGAGGACGATGAAGAGAACTTCTTGGTTAGGTAGATGGCGAGACAGAGCTTGCAATGGAGATAGACGATATATATATATAAGATTAAAAGTAATTTACTCCCCATATATATATGTAATATTATAATTAACTTACTCTTCATTTAATATATATATATATATAAATGTATATATATTAGGGGTGTTCAAAAAAATCCGAATCCGATCCGACATCCGAATACCCGAAAACTTCCGATCCGAAAATATCCGAAAATTCGGATATCCGGATTTTCGGATATCCGAAAATCGGATATCCGGATTTTCGGATTCGGATTCGGATAGTGTTTTCGGAAAATTTCGGATATTCGGATATCCGAAATATCCGATTTTTATATTAATATATTAATTTATTAATAATAGATATATATAAAAAATTAAAAACCCTACTCAAAGTTTCATATGCATTTTATTAATAATAGATATATATTATTTTATGTTCTTGTGTTACTTTAAACTTTCGTATTATTATTTAAAACACGTAAACTGAGTATTTGATGTCGTATTAGCTTGTGGATGATTGAGAACATGTGGACGATTATTATGTACAAGAATGATGTATTTTTTTGGGTTTTTTTTAACTAAAAATGACATTTTTATCCAATATTTCGGAATTTCGGAATTTTCGGATTATCCGGTATCCGAATCCGGAATTTCGGATATCCGGATTTTCGGATATCCGGAATTTCGGATTCGGATTCGGATAGTAAATTTTAGTATCCGAAATTCGGATATCCGAAATTCCGGATATCCGAAAATGAACACCCCTAATATATATATATATATATACACTTACATATAAGGAAGAAAGATAATTAAAAGAGAAGAAAGAGAAATTGCAGGTTCATGGATTTCTTGGGAAAGGAAGAAAGAGAAAGAAAAGGGGGTGGGGGAGATGAAGGTGGATGGGGGAGGGGGTGTTTAGGTGGCAATGGAAAAAGAAATAAAAAATAAAAGAAAATTATTAAAAAGACTATAATACCCTTTGACTTAACAAAGTTAACAGAATCTTTTTGGCAACGTTAAATAGAGGGATCTTATCCATGCGCTTCTGCATACCACAGGGACGCTCGGTGTAATTAACGCAAAATAGGGACCTAATCCAAAATATCGCAAAACCATAGGGACCGGGAGTGTAATTTACTCTAAAAAATAAAAACCACAAGGACCAAATCCGTAATTTACTCTGCTTTTAATAAACCCTTGGTAATATCTAGTTGTCTGTATTTCATTTTTACACATTTATTTAAAAACACAAAAATATCATTTAAGGTATCGTTTGTTTTAAAGAGGTCTGAAAATTTAAATTCACATTTAAAAAATAAAGTAACAATTTTAATATATCAATATTTCTATTTGGAGTTTAAAAATAAAAAATTAGTTTAAGATGTACGGTGCAGTAATTAAGTATTAAGAAAATCTATAATTAACAAGAATTTTAAAATAGAGAAAAGAATGTTTTATTTAATTGAGTCCATGAATCATCAATTACTCAATTTATTGAGTCGTCCACAAAAGACGAAAATTTATTTCCAAAAATAAAGAAAACATGGGAATGTTTATAGGTTAAAGAATACTCAAAAGTTTATATAGGGACAGATAAATGATCAATTGCCCAATTGTTTTTAAAATTTTTAAGTAAGATTTCTTTTTTCTTCTTCAATTGCCAAATTCAAAGATATTTTTTTTT
Organism: Centaurea solstitialis; assembly: GCA_030169165.1. NCBI lineage: Eukaryota > Viridiplantae > Streptophyta > Magnoliopsida > Asterales > Asteraceae > Centaurea > Centaurea solstitialis. The sequence continues at coordinate 94,345,576 of CM058042.1, forward strand.
GTTATATTAGATAGTTATAAGTTAGTTTTTGACAAACATAATTTATTTATCAGCTAACTCATCAGTTACTAACAAACTTATCAATCAACAGCTAGCTTATCAGCTAGTTTGCCAAACACAACCTTAAACACTGGAAGTTCATAAACTATTTCTCAACCTTCTTTTTAATCCCATAACAAGTTAATTAACTATTTTCCTTCGTTCTCTAATTCTGGCTAAAATTTGTTTTCGTATCATCTTATGATTAATCCTAATCTTGTGAATACAAGTCCATCATTTAATCATTTAATCTTGGAAAGGGGGTGGGTGATGCATATTTAATTCCCTCGCCCGGACTAGAGGTGCACATCATCAGTATTTAAACCGATTCAGTTTTTTCGTGTTTATCAAAACCATTTTTCTAAAATCCGGTTCGAATTTAATTCGGAGGGGTTAAAAGGACAAAATTATGAAGTTTTTGCAAGTCATAAAAATTATCTTAGAATGGGTAATCAATTAATTTTTACAAGGACCAAATTTATTTTTTATGTTTTATTTAAACTTTAAACACATGTGATAGTATTTTTTTTACCAGATAAAAAAACTGGTTTTTAATCTGATCCGGTTTTCATTTGGTAAAAAAACCACCCCCAGGAAAAATTCGATCAAAAAAACCGGGTTTTTGATAGTTGTATGCACCACTAGCCCTGACTAATACCCAATGAGTTCAGGGGAAATAAATCCATGTCGGGTGGTAGACGATTATGTAGATAGCTTGATGTATTCCTATGTAGCTATAATTAGGGGTGTAAACGAGCCTAGCCTAGCCGAGTCGAGTCGAGTAGTGGGTTAATCGAGCCGAGCTCAAAAAATATGTTGGGCTCGAGCTCGAGCTCGAATTTTTTTTTGAGTTATCGGGCTTGAGCTCGAAACTCGTTTATGGGTTCGAACTCGCGATCGATTAACTCGTTTATCTACTTGAGCTCGATAATTTTTATATATTTATACTATTATTAATAAATACAGAACATGTTTGGCTCGAAAAAAGGTACGCTCGAATGGCTCGGCTCGACTCGGCTCGGCTCGACTCGACTCGGCGCGAAAAATTTAATCAAGTTTTCGAACGATTCGAATCGAACATTGGTGTTATAAAGCTTGGCTCGTTAATTTAAACGAGTTCGATTATGTGTTCGAGATCGAATCGAGCTCGAGTATTATTAAGCTTGAGCTCGAGTAGCTCGTTAAAGGCTCGACTCGCTTACACCCCTAGCTATAATCACTTCTTAGATTGTTAATTTGTATGTTTGTAATTTTGTAATGAGTCATTCATTAGGGTATTGTTTCAGTAACTCCTAGACATGCTTTAATTCTTCTTTGATTTTGTTTATTGTTGTACATAGTAGTTTGTGATCTGTTACTTATACGATGAGTGATGATGCAAGCGTTGCTCCGTTGAAGGAACCTAAATTTCTAGACCATGTTGCAAATGAAACTGAAGATACGAACCACGCGTTTTCAGAAATGCAAGACATCTTGGCTCTCCTACGAGGACAATTGGTTGATTCGTTGTCGTTGGCGACTAACTCGCGTAGCCGTGTTCCATCAGCCAACCCCCTTGTGGTACGATTCAAGAGGGTGGAGGAAGAGAACAAAGTTTGAGGCACAAGCCAAGAGGTTGGAGGAAGAGAACAAGAAGTTTGGGGCACAAGTCAAGAGGTTGCAGGAAGAGAACAAGAAGTTTGAGGCACAAGTCAAGAGGTTGGAGGAAGAGAACGAGAAGTTGCACAAGAAAAACTGGAAGGTCGTGTGAGGGGTGTGGAGATCGTTGGCATGTCGCAAAAAGAAACACAAATGAATAGGGACAAAGTTTCTTAGGTTTATTGATTTGGTTTTTTAAACCTTGTTGACTATAATAATATGTTTTTAGTGACTCGAATTCTAGTTTTGCACTTTTAGTCTTTTACTAATTGGAATATTTGTTAATGTTAGTTGTTCTTTTACTAACTTGTTGCTATTTGCCAATTAAATTTACCATAAAAAGTTTTTAAAAAGTTAGAGGAGGTATATGATCAAGGCGTAACTATTAAAACACCCTTTCTTCGGTGCGTTACAGGATCAGGGTTGGAAAAATATACGATTGCACTACCCTTTTTTGCTTTGATTGTTCCTGATTAGTCTTTGATCATCATCTAAATTTTACTTTAGCACAACGAATCTCCCCATCATCACCTATCTCATCGCCGTTAGCCAATAAAATTACTTGAATTGCCTCTTTTCACACTTTCATAATGAGATTAGACCCACTGACCTCTCACTGCCTCTAAGTCTCTGACGCCCTCTCTCCCTCATCCTTACTGCCCTCTCTCGGTCTCTCCGCCACCCACCTCCACCGGTTACCGGCGAGGCAGCGACGTCGCAGACAACCACAATCCACAGACGTTCACCGCGACGGCTCCACCTCCACAATCCACTCCTCTCAATCTCTATTAGTCCCTGTCGGTCTCCTCTCTCTCTCTCTCTCTCTCAAATCAGACATCTCTTACTTTCTGTAACTTCGGTCTAGGCCTAACCAACCAGAACCCGAACCAACCCGAACTTGTTGGTTAACTGAACTCCTTGGTCGGTGTTCGGGTCTTCAAAATAAAACCCGAAAAGTTCAGGTACCTGAACTTTTAAACCCGAACTCGCCGAAACCCGCTCATTGCATACCCCTAAAATTAATTGCTCTTTATAAAGGATTACTTATTTATTAAAATAACAATTAAAATTTATCTACGTCTACCGATGAATAAAATATCACTTTGGGCATAAAAAATCGTTTTCTTTTACAATTATTTATGCAAAGGGAAAGTCAAATTAAGAAAAATTGCATTATTCTAGAAATTTTGTACAAAAATTGCATTGTCTTAGACTTGTATAATAACAATATGATCTACATAATAAAATACATAACTTTGACGTCTTCTTACTTAAAACGATCACTTGCTGAAGGGGAAAATTAAAAATAAATGGGAGAAGAATGTGGTGTAGTCGTTGCCTATAATAACAAGTACCATAATTATAATAACAGATCACTTGTGTTTATGCCGTTCTAAGAACCCAATTTGAAAGTTTTTTTTTTTTTTTATTTGAGTTGCTATGTTTGCTCTCTCATCTTTCATGCTGTTATTTGCCAACAGATCTTCATTACCCCTTGACTTCTATGACATTTTTTCTTTCATATGATTAATATCTTCTAGAGTATCCCCCATGGCTAACATCAAATGGTTTATGCAGTTGTATCATTAAAATAATGTTTTTAACAAACACAAAACCACAGCCAAATTAAAACACTCCCTGGGCCTTTGATTCATGAGAAATAAACCAAGCCCAATTACGGTACAAAAGTTGAACCAACACATTCACTTTTTTTTGGATAAGGTTCATCTAGACTTTGTCTAGACTACATCCTTGGCAATATGAAACTGAAATTAAATTCGGTTGTCTGAGACTAAGTTTGGCCATAAGATGCGCACGAAGGGACTCGAACCTGGGTGAATGGGATACCATCCACATCCCATACAGGCCTTACCGCTACGCCACAAGCCTTGTGGTTTACACATCCACTTGATCTACGCTTAAAAGACACAAACTGAGAGAAAAGCTTCGGCCAATAAAAAGAGATTGGACGACACTGTGATACCAAGTTTGGATCAGCAAGAAGCGTAAAAAAATCGAATTCTGCAAGTGCAATCAAGGGCTTTCTAGTGAGTTTCTTGTCTTTAGTGCCGTTGCAAGGCTATGTTGATGGATCTGATACCCATAATTACGGATCAATTTTCTCCCCGGAGAGCCTTCTCGATATCCACTCATAACACTTAAATTGGAACACAAAAAAGCAGTCCTCCAGTTCCCTGTTAATTCCTTTGAATATGGTTTGATTTCTTTGTAACCATATCAAATACAGGAAACTCCATACCACTCTCAACCACAACTTGTTTCTTCTTACCTCCTCTAAGGTCATCCTTAACCGTACCCTTCATACCACCCATACCAGCTGCCACATCAGCGCCACATATAAAACATAATATGTGTCCCTATTCATGAAGAATAATGTGACATATTATTGGTCTTCGATTTCTCAATGAAAAATCAGATGCCCAATCTAGCATGTCCCAATATAATGCTAACTTGTTATATTAAAGAACACTATTGGATCAAATATATAATTTTACATATTCCAAATGACACCAATTCCCATATTGTCAATGAAAGAAAATATGTCCTATATGATTCACACGCATTTTAATATCTTCCAAATAATTACAAGAGTTTAAATTATAATATATATATATACACACACACACACGCACACACACGAAAGTTCGGATGTGAACTCAAATTTCATTGTGAACGTGAGGAGGGCCGAGAGCGCCACATGACATATTTAATCTAAATAATCATGTATTATTTAGAATTCAGATTGAATAATAATGTATTCAGACTGAATAATATTGCATTAAGTATTATCAGTCGAATCATTATTCTAAAGTCAATAACTCAACCGACAATATCATGTTTCCTTTTCAATCCATTATCTGTCCTTCTCGAATTTATTTTATTCATCTTTGTGATCAGGATTAAAAAAACAAGCTTTAAGAACTTGTACCTTGTGTTTTATGGGTTGCAATTAATAGTTTTTTGAAATATATGCATAATATACAAATCAAAGTTTAGATGGAATAAATTATGTAGTAGAATATGAATTACTACGTCGATAATACCTATACATACCATAAGGTTAGGATGGCAAATGTGAGAGGCTACCACAAATATGTTGCGTGAAAAAAAGATGTCGTTAAAATTGAAGAGCAACTTCTAGGGTGTGGTCATAAAGTAGGTACAAATGTTGAGCAATGAAGAAGGTTTACAATAAGGCCGTGCGTGATGGTACCCTAGGTTGACCGGGCTCGAACCCGCAAGGATCAGCGGGTTCCGCAGGCTCCGCTACGCCACCGGTGGGTTTAGTGGGTCCGAGGGAGAATCGGGTTGCCCATTCCGTTCATAGCGGCTTGTGGTGTGTGTGTGAGGGGTGTGTTTAATTAAATGAGAGGGTTGGGAGGGTTGGGTACTAATCAGAGAGGGTAAAAAGCTGATGTGACGGTGGGATTAGGAGGGTTGGATACTCATGGCCTAATAGGAAGTTGAAAGTTGCAAGGATTTTGCAAATTACATGACGTTCAACAAGACATTGGATTAGGTCTTGCAAAGCTAGAAGTGGAAGGCTAAGGTTGGATTGGATTTGGAGGGTTTGAAGAATTGACTAAGAGTTTAAATTAATGAAATACCACAAACATGGGATTTCGAAATCTTTTTGGGATGGTTGGTATTTTCTTTGGATATCATAGGATTTGTGTTCAATAATGTATTAAAATATGTCGAAAACATATGTTTGGTAACAATCAGTTAACAAAAAGATAATTTTTTTTTTCTTATAAGTTATGAAATAAATTATATTCTAAATCTTAAAAACCAAGCACATTAAAGATTCAAAATCCTTGCATAAAATCCAATCCTCTCAAGACCATTTCATCAAACAATGTGATACGGATCCGGCACTTCAAGGAGATCCACCTGGGGATATAAGTTCGGACCTAGATCCGGTTCAAAGTGGCTAGCAAAGGCCCGGTTTTGATAAGTCCAATCCAGCCAACTATCTATCTTCTCTCTCAAGTCTCCTAATCTTTTAAGATTTGTTTTTATTTAGTTCCTTTATTTATGGGTTTCTATGTTTATCGTTTCCTTATGTTTTCTTATTTAAACTTGGTAATTTGGTTGGATTGTTAAGTTTTATGAATTAAGAAAAGTTTCTACAACAATTGTTCTTGATTACTCGGTTGGCCGAGAATCGCGTGTACCAGCAAGGGTTCTTAGTTTATGCTTATAGGAGTTTGTATCAAGTGGTATCAGATTTCAGGTTCTCAGGATGTCTATGGAAGGGAGAGATCGTCGTCATCAATACCGTAGATTCGCCGCCGGAGGCAACGGTCACGAACAACGTGATCCTCGTGACATCGCTGAAATTGAAAGGTTACAACAACGGATTCGTGATCTCGAACTCAACCAATATGAGCGGGATGATCGATCCACTACTGAATCCGTCGTCTGGGATGATGACCGGGACCCACACTTCCAGAATATTTTTGGCCGACAACGCCCGGACGCACCCCACCCCCACAACCCACTTCGTGCTTTTGGGATTCGTACGGAGGTTCCGGAATTCGACGGAAGGTTGCAACCAGATGATTTCTTGGATTGGCTCCAAACTGTGGAGCGAGTTTTTGATCTTCACGATATTCCCGACCCAATGAAGGTAAAACCGGTGGCTATCAAGTTAAAAAAATCGGCATCATTATGGTGGGAATATGTACAGCAACAACGATATCGGAAAGGAAAGCACAAAGTCGATACATGGGAGAAGATGAAACGTCTCTTAAAGGCTAAGTTCTTACCGGCTAATCATAAGCAAGACGCCTATCTGGACTATCATAATTTGCGCCAACAATCGCTAACAGTGGAGGAATTCATTGGGGAGTTTGAACGCATGCGTCTACGATGCGGTGCCGAAGAAGACGATGAACAGGTAATAGCTCGATTTTTGGGTTCTTTACGACAAGAAATAGCTGATGTGGTTTGCTTGCAGCAATTTTGGTCATTTCAGGACGTATGTAAACTCGCCTTACGGGTTGAAAAACAAGTAGGATCACGTACCAAACCGGCGTTTCGGTCGACTTCTTTCACCCGAAACCCTACTTCTACCACAACATCACGCCCCATACAAAAATCTGAGCCTGGTCCATCCACACCCACTCCGGCCGGTTCTTCACAGAACGCACTCCGGTGTTTCAAATGTCAAGGTATCGGCCACCTCAAACGGGATTGTCCGAACAAACAGGTGCTCGCTTTTGTTGATGAACCGGATCCCGTCTATGACACTGAAGAGGGCGACGATTCAGAGGTTATTTACCCCGACGAGGGTGATCTACTTGTCACGCGCCGACTTCTCAACACGACTTTAGCCGATTCCGAAGATGATACAACGTGGTTACGCACTAATATCTTCCGCACTATGTGTACCGCGAAGGGTAAGGTATGTTCTGTCATCATAGATAGTGGGAGTTGTGAAAACATGGTAGCCACTTCCATGGTCGAAAAATGCGGGAAATCCAACATTGCATTGATTTTTTTCCAGGTGCTAGTATCCCCAACAGACCAGCGTACCGCATGAACCCCAAAGAATTCGCCGAGCTACAACGTCAAGTCAATGACCTATTAGACAAGGGTCTCATCAGGGAGAGTATGAGCCCCTGCGCCGTTCCCGCACTGCTCGTCCCGAAACCCGGGGGTGCCTTCAGAATGTGTATTGACAGTCGTGCTGTTAACAAAATCACAATCAAATATCGTTTTCCCATTCCCCGATTCGACGACTTATTAGACCACTTACATGGTGCCCGTATTTTTTCCAAGATTGATTTACGCAGTGGCTATCACCAGATTCGAATGCGTCCAGGAGATGAATGGAAAACGGCTTTTAAAACACGGGATGGTCTTTACGAATGGATGGTCATGCCGTTCGGGTTATCTAATGCTCCGAGCACGTTCATGCGCCTCATGAACCACATTTTCAAGCCTTTCATCGGTAAGTGTGTCGTCGTTTATTTCGATGACATCTTAATTTTTAGTCGGGACGAAGCGGAACACGTTACGCATTTACGCAACATCTTCTTGGTTCCGCGAGAACAAAAACTGTTTGCCAATCACAAAAAGTGCCATTTCATGACAACTGAAGTTCTCTTTTTGGGCTATTTAATATCAGGCGACGGTATTCGTATGGATAGTAGCAAAGTTTCGGCAATCACGACTTGGCCAACGCCAACTTCGTTGCGGGAGGTTCGTAGTTTTCATGGTCTTGCTTCGTTCTATAGGCGGTTCATACGTGACTTCAGCACCATTGTTGCTCCAATCACCGAGTGCCTCAAAAGTACTAAGTTTGCTTGGTCCGAGTCAGCCCAATCCGCTTTCGAACGGCTCAAAAAAATTGTTACCGAAGCACCCGTTCTTGCACTTCCAAATTTTGAAAATTGCTTCCAGGTAGAATGCGATGCATCGGGTCTCGGGATCGGAGGAGTTTTGAGTCAATCGAATCGACCTATCGCGTTCTTCAGTGAAAAGTTGAATGAAACGCGGAGACGCTATAGCACATATGACAAGGAATTTTATGCTATCATTCGTAGCCTTGAGTATTGGCGCCATTATCTTTTACCGGCCGAGTTCATCTTATACTCGGATCATCAAGCTTTAAAGTTCATCCAGGGCCAAGCTAAACTTAATCCACGACACGCTAAGTGGGTCGAAACGTTGCAAGATTTTTCTTTTGTTATTCGCCACAAAGCTGGCTCTTCCAACTCGGTGGCCGACGCGTTAAGCCGGCGGCACTCACTTGTCACATCGACCACATTCCAGGTTATCGGGTTTGATTCCGTTACAACATTGTATCCAGATGACCCGGACTTCCGTCACCTGTGGGAAAAAACGGCGGCAGCCCCTTTTCGTGACTTTGTGCGTCGCAATGGATTTTTGTTCAAAGGCCAACGATTGTGCGTTCCCTTCTCGTCATTCCGCGATGCCATTATCCTTGAATGTCATCAAGGCGCCTTGTCCGGTCACTTTGGAAGAGAGAAAACAGTTGTGTTGGTAAGTGAACGTTTCTTTTGGCCAAAACTTGTGAAGGATGTGATCAAAGTTCTGAAACGATGTCGTATTTGCCATGTTGCTAAGACGCATCACACTAATCAAGGCCTCTATACGCCGTTACCCACCCCCGAGCGTCCATGGGAGGATGTAAGTTTGGACTTTGTTCTCGGATTACCGATGACACAACGGAAAAAAGATTCCATCATGGTAGTTGTCGATCGTTTTTCAAAAATGGCACATTTTATTCCTTGTGCAAAGACATATGATGCCTCACAAGTCGCACGGTTGTACTTCACCGAAGTTGTTCGTTTACATGGGGTTCCAAAGACAATCACTTCTGACCGTGATGTTAAATTCGTGAGCCACTTTTGGCGCACCTTGTGGGCAAGACTTGGGGCCAAGTTACAATTCAGTAGTTCCCATCACCCGCAGACTGACGGACAGACGGAGGTTACTAACCGCAGCTTAGGTAACCTCCTTCGTTGTCTCGTTGGTGATCGTCCCAAGCAATGGGATCTCGCTTTACCTCAAGCGGAGTTCGCGTACAATCGCTCCAATCATAGCTCGACGGGTCGAAGTCCCTTCTTGGTTGTTTATGGTCGAAACCCTTTCACGCCTTTGGATTTAGCTCCTTTGGCCGATCCTATTGTTTTTAGTGCTGATGCCGATGAACGGGTGGCTCAAATTCAACAGTTGCATGCTCAAGTTCGGGACCAAATTATAAAGCACAATCTTCAAAATCAAACTCGCGTTAACAAGCATCGTCGAAAGGTTGTGTTTAATGAAGGGGATCTTGTGTGGATTCACCTCCGGAAAGATCGTTTTCCACAGGGCCGTTATGGTAAGCTCCATCCCCAGGCCGATGGTCCGTTTCGTGTTCTTAAGAAGATCGGTGACAATGCCTATAAAATTGACTTGCCCGGCCATTACAATGTTTCGGCTACTTTTAATGTCGCGGACCTCACCCCGTATACGCCGGATGACACTTATGATGATGACTCGGGGACGAGTCCTTTTGTAGCGGGGGAGGATGATACGGATCCGGCACTTCAAGGAGATCCACCTGGGGATATAAGTTCGGACCTAGATCCGGTTCAAAGTGGCTAGCAAAGGCCCGGTTTTGATAAGTCCAATCCAGCCAACTATCTATCTTCTCTCTCAAGTCTCCTAATCTTTTAAGATTTGTTTTTATTTAGTTCCTTTATTTATGGGTTTCTATGTTTATCGTTTCCTTATGTTTTCTTATTTAAACTTGGTAATTTGGTTGGATTGTTAAGTTTTATGAATTAAGAAAAGTTTCTACAACAATTGTTCTTGATTACTCGGTTGGCCGAGAATCGCGTGTACCAGCAAGGGTTCTTAGTTTATGCTTATAGGAGTTTGTATCACAATGATTACCCTAAACGGTTCCAATTAATGGTATCACTACTAATAGAAGTTCCTAAAGACACCAAA
>CM058042.1:96222101-96239227 GCA_030169165.1 Centaurea solstitialis
ATACCCAAGCTTTTGATAAAATTAATGTTAGATTTTCTTAAAAATACCACATTATGCCATATCATATAACATAAACAAAAAAAAAAGAATTTAAGGAAAGATCTCACCAAGCAATCTGTCTCTCTTTTGGTGACATCCATCCATCCATCCATCCAAGGCTCTTGCTAGCTTTTGTATGTAGAGTTTCCATAAGCTACCCAAATTGCATAGTTTGGATCTTCTTTAAAAAAAGAGATCTCGTTGATATAAAACGAGATCTAACAGATTTGAAGGAGATCTCTTTGATATAAATTGCGATCTAACAGATTTGGAAGAAAAAAAACAGATCTCGTTGATATAAAACGAGATCTGACAGATTTGAGACCAGAAAACAGACACCGGAAAAAATGGAGGTGTCACCGGAAAATGAAGAAAAACCCACCGGAAAAAATGGAGACGTGAAGAAGATAAAACATATCTGGTAAAGATTGATAAACATCTAATAAATATTTTAACAGATTCTTATAAACCAATGTTTTTTGCCTATTCAATAAACACAATGTGCTAGTTTTACTTGTTAGCTAATGTTTTTTCCTGTACAATGTGCTTTTTTGTTCTTTCTTTGATTTGTTGTAAATTTCTTGAATGAATCACGTGAAATGTCCAGAGTTTTTCCCCAGAAAGGAAACCTATGAAATAATAAGGTTTAAATGGAAAGAGAAGTAGATAGAGAAAGTTGTGAGAGTATCTTTTTAATTACTTGAGAAAACATTATAATTATCAAACATTAATTGCCTTCATCAACATTAATATTATAATCTACTTTTTACATTCTTAGTGTATAGATTGATATGATTTTATTTAACATCCGTTGGGATGCAAATAGCATTCCCCCTTTATTATACGGACATACCTAAGACACAAGTAGCTAATGAACACAAGCCAGGTTCGCTGACACATTGAATCCTTAATTAACAAGCTCCCAAGAGAAACTTAACAAATATTTCAACTATTACTCGTATTTGTTATTCAAAGTTAAAGATCATAATTTGCCATATCTTAGATGTTGCGGTATATTGAAAAATAAAACTAAAAACATAAATACTCTATCCTTTATAAAATCAAAGTTTTAACACTTACTAACTCAATTTAATTTATTGGATAAATGGTGTTGACTAAATATAGCTAAACTCATTTTAGTATTTAAATAAACAAGTTAATTTTATATTATCTTTTGTTTGTTAAATATAGCTAAACCAATTGTTATATATAAGTCATTTTTTGTAAGGTAGCAATCTTTATATATATATATATATATATATATATATATGGGGATAGTTCTCCGAAATATATTAAACTATCCCCAAAAATCTATTGTGTGTATTCAACTACCAAAAATGTTTTTTAATGTATCAAACTTTTTTTAATGTATCAAACTTTATTTTTTCTTCTATTGTGTGTATCAGTTTACCAAAATTACAAGTCATTTTGTAACACAATAGCAAAAAAAATAAACTTTGATACACACAATAGCGTTTTTGGTAGTTGGATACACACAATAGATTTTTGGGGATAGTTTAATACATTTCGGAGAACTATCCCCTATATATATATATATAGAGAGAGAGAGGCATAATCAAATACACACTCATCAATTCATACACACTTACAAACCAATCCTAGCCCTTCATCCTTGATCTTTTTTTTTAATTATATTTTTATTGCAACAGGTTATATAGCTAATTTGATAAATTTGATTTGGATTTATTTTAATTTAATTATTTGTAACGGATTTTGAAGTTCAAATCGGCTTCCTTTTTTTATGCATCTTATTAATGTAAATGATATCATTAATTTAAATTTCAAATTATTTGTTGCAACATCAATGAAGAGGTTTCTTGAGTTTTTATTGTTAGTTCATCATCTTTTGCAGAAGACATATATGCAAACTCCAATGAATAAATTTACTAACATATACACAGTAGCTACCCATGCTGCATATATGGCAACCTATTATAGGGGAAGTATCCATTGCAAACTAGGTAGAATGTACAAACTCTACAAACCTAATCTTAACCATTGATTTGGATTATATTTTGGTTATCTCCTAATTTTTAGGTGCTTTTCAAATGTATTTAAGAGAAAATCTAGGAACTGAATTAATCCACACCATTGATCATCTACATGTATGGTTGAGATTGGTTTGTATAGTTTGTACAAACTATACGGTTTGTAACGGATACGAACCCACCTATTATATTCAATTAATATTGCATTCTTCCAAGAACATATGAAGCTATTTGAATACATTCACTTCATAACACCAGAAAATATGCAGAGTCACTTGATATGCAGGAAACAACTGATACATAACACATATATGCAGTATGCGTATCTGATGCAAACTAAATGCATGTTACTCATCATATGCAGTATATATATATATCACCTTTGTTCTTTAGCCTAAAAGTTTTCACACCATTTTATTATAATAATGTTTATTTCTCCTTAGGCCTAATCAAATGCTTCGACACCAATAATATGATTTAAAGTTGTATTGTATATATTATCTACTATAATTGTATTTTTGTAGAGTATTAGCCGGAGAAGAGAAGCGAGATACGTGGTGAAGATAATAATTCCAATTTCAAAAAGTAATACCATTTTTCCTAAAATACCCTCTTAATGCGTCTACATGTTTTAAAATTGGTAACTAATTAAAATTATTTTCACTTTGCACCCCTGTATACATCAACCGTTGGATTATAATAATAAATGGTCTTGATTGGTTTGTAAGTGTGGTATCAAACTTGTCATGTTTTATCATTGTATGCACCCAACTTTAAAAATTACCAATTAATGTACTGAACTTGCTAGAATTGTCATTGTGTGTACCCAACTTAAGAATTAAACCACAAATTGGTAATTGTAGCAATGGTAAGAGTACACACAATGGCAATTCTAGCAATGGTTGGGTACACACAATGACAATTCTAGCAAGTTCAGTACATTAATTGGTAATTTTAAAGTTGGGTAAATATAATGATAAAACGTGACAAGTTTGATACACCCCATTACTTAACCCATATATATATATATATATATAAAAGTGGTTTACAATTGAACTTTCCTCTATATAGGGGTGGGTTCAATTGTGAACCACTTTTTGGTTGTGAACGTGAGGACAACCGAGAGCGCGACATGTGGCGGATGACTAGGCGCCATGTCAGATCCACGGCGGGTGACTAGGCGCGATTCATGGGAGGGCATTGAATTAAAGAAGGGGACCACACTCAAAGTCGCCACGTGTCGCGCTCTCGGTTGTCCTCACGTTCACAACCAAAAAGTGGTTTACAATTGAACTTTCCTCTATATATATATATATATATAAGTTCCTTTTTACATATATAACATTCACAAGTTTGTAAGGACTCTTGATACACTAACTTTTAGCTAAATAACTCCCTACAATGAATTAAATATTTTAAAAGCTAGAATAGAGATGATGTTGGTTAAAAGAGGAAATATAACAACAAATAAGGTAAGGGGTTAAAATGGGAATATGGAAAAGAATGTGGGATGCATGTGATCATTGTGATGAGATGAGATGAGAGCAGGGGTGGAGCTATAGCATGGAGAGTGGGGTCTCTTGACCCCAGTCAACATCCAAAAATGATAATTTTTGACCGTAAACCTTTGTCCTCTAACTTAAATAGGCATAGATTTTTAATTGTAGGGCCCCATCGAAAATTTTACAGACCTTTATTATCTCTTGGTTTGTTTTTCTTCTTCTTATTGTTTTTGTTTATTATTTACTATTACTAATTTACCTAAACCGTTTATTTGTTATATATGAATTCATAAAGTATTTGATGCTAAATTATATAGGATATGTTTGATAAGCTGATAAAACTAATTGGTAGCTGATAAGTTAGTTGTTGATTGATAAGATAGTTAGTAACTGATAAACTAGCTTATGAACAAATTATGTTTGGTAAAAAACTAGGGGTGAGCAAAAGCTGAACCGAAAACCGAAAAAAACTGAAAAACCGAAACCGAAAACCAAAAAACCAAATGGTTCGGTTTCGGTTTTGGCTCCAAAATCGAACCGAAAATATTATATTATTTTAAAACTTTATAATATATATATATAGGGGAAGGTTCAGACATCTTATATATATATATATATGTATATATATTATTGATTTCCCCTTGATCTTTAAGAAACTAGCAATCCTAACGGCTCAAACATCTTGTTTGTATTTTGAGGATTCGTAAACTCATTTAATTTTTTTATTTTATACTTTTATAGTTGAAAATATAGAAGATAACCAAGAACCAAACCATTTCATCGACCGGTTGAAAAATGGAAGAAACATAGAGTTATAGATCGAAAACCGGGGGGGGGGGGGGGAACCAAAAAACGAAAAAGAAAAAAACCAAAAACCGGAAAAAACCCCAAAAAACCGAAAACCGAACCGAGAACCGAAAAAACCAAAAAACCGAAAACTGAACCGAAAAAAAACTGAAACCGAACGGCTCGGTTTTCGGTTCGGCTCCGGCCAAAAACCAGACGGAACCGAACCGTGCTCACCCCTACAAAAACTAGCTTATGCGTATGTAAAATGATTAAAAATTGTATCTTTAAACTTAATAATTAATATTAATAATGTTATAATTGGAAAAAGCTACAAAAAGCTACTTAAAGTAGCATATTCAAAACGCTAGCTTATGGTACATGTTTAATTGAACTAGCTTATTTTTGCCAAACATAGCTATAATGTTAGCATTAATGTTATTAATAAGTTAAATTGTTAATAAAGTTAGGTGTTTTATATGCAATGAATTTAATGTGGTAAACAATTTTACTATCTTGTCATCTTAGATATATGAAAATGTTAAAGAATATTAATATTGTAGCTCAATAGTGGTGGTATTTCGTAACCTATCTTAACTTTTTTGATGTCTAAAAGGATTGATTCTCATTAGGGTTAACCAATTTTTTTTTTTTTTGAAGTATTATCTTAATCGAGTATGAAAATAAGGTAAAAATAATTTGATTAGAGGACGTTTATCAACCTTAATTAGTGAGATGGAAATAAGGTTAAAAAGTGTTTAAATATCTAAAGTTTAACCTCAGTCATTAAAATTCCTAGATTCACCACTGGATGAGAGATTAAAAAAAATGGGATGATTGAGGGTTTGGAATTTCGCATCTGCACCTTTGATCATATCATATCATCACCATCTTCGATTTCAGGATGGATGCACCGTTCCACCCTTCCGTACCTTTTTTCTATTTTTCCTTCTTTGTTTTCCATTAATATAAAATCAAAAATACAATCGAAACAGTTATTTAGTTATTATATATGTATAATTTTTTAACAAAAGATAAACTCACACAGCGTTCCTACAGTATTCGGGAGCCATTTAGGTACTCAACTAATCTGGGTCGGTCTCAATCCGATCGAAGACCGGCCCAGAACCTAGATACAACCACCTGTTACCGTGGGTTTCGAACCTGGATAGTCAGGGATACCATCCACCAATGGTACCAATTCGTCCTTGGTGGTGTTGCCGCCGGTACCAATTGCTTATCGGCTCCATATCAGCCTCTACTAAGGATGGTCTTAAAGAGATCTTGATTCAATCCTTTAATCGTAAAGTGAACTAAAAAAATACACTTTCACATTAGTATCCTTAAATATTATATGTGGATTGTGGAGCCATATTGATGCAGGAAATCCAGATAATGATAATGCAACAAACCTAGATAAATCTTAACTCTACTTTTTCATATTTAAGGATTATTGTTAGCTTATTTTATTAATTATCTATTAGTTTTATATTTGATTTAGGTTTCTAGTTTCATAGTTATCTTTTAGTTAGGCTATTTTATAGATAGGATTATTATCTAAATCACTTTTAGTTTTGATTAATTCATTCGACTTTTTAGTCAAGAATCCACTTTTGGATATATCTTTGTTCTTAGTCTTGTCAGTTGTATTTAGCCATTCCAATCCGATCGATTCCGCATCACATATAAATTAACCACTTTTTTCTCCAAATAAATGGATCCTTGTTTTTTAGGTTATTTATTTGGAAAAACCATGAAATGTTTTATATACGGTACTTATTTTAGTTTATTAAAAAGTACCGTATATAATGATTTATTTAAAAAAGGTTAAATTATGATAAGTGTTATCGTTTTTACTTACCCATTAAAATATTTGGTCATTGTTGTATTTATTTAATAAAATGTTATTACTATATATGTCAATAACTATAGATGCTCTAATATCTCTTTATTTTTTCTTTATTATTTTAATTTAAATTATGCAAGTCGTAATTTCCAACTAAATACGTTTTTCAAGAGTTGGATACAAATTAAGATGGACAATTTCCCTAAAAAGTAGATAGTGTTGCCAAGTTGGTATGATATAATATCAATTACAATAGATTCAAAGGTTAGAGGCTTCAACACACTAGCTTCTTTTTTATCAGTTTAATTTAAATTAGAGCTATGTTTGGTAAAAATAAGCTAGCTTATAAACCAGTTCATCCAAACATAAACCAAAAGTTAGCTTTTTGAAACGCTACTTTGACTAGCTTATGAGAAGCTTATTGAAGCTTTTTTTTCCAATTATACTCTTATTAATATTAATTATTAAATTCAAATATACCCTTTTTGGTCATTTTACATACTCATAAGCTAGTTTTTGCCAAACATAATTTGTTCATAAGCTAGCTTATCAGTTACTAACAAACTTATCAATCAACAACTAAGGCTATGTTTGGCAAGCGTAGCTTATAAGCTAGCTGGTAGCTGATAAGCTAGCGGATAGCTGATAAGCTAGCTGTTGATTGATAAGCTTGTTAGTAGCTGATAAGCTAGCGTATGAACAAATTATGTTTGGCAAAAACTAGCTTATGATTATGTAAAATGACCAAAAAGGGTATATTTGAATTTAATAATTAATATTAATAAGGGTATAATTGGAAAAAACTACAATAAGCTTCTCATAAGCTACTCAAAGTAGCGCTTCAAAAAGCTAGCTTATAAGCTAGCTTCCTGGTACATGTTTGGATGGACTAGCTTATAAACTAGCTTATAACCTAACTTATATTTGCCAAACAAAGCCTAAGTTATCAGCTACCAGCTAGCTTATCAGCTATTTTGCCAAGCATAGCCTAAATATATACATCTAAAATAAACAATTTATTTAAAAATTTCCACCAAATTTCAGAAACAAAATATTTCTACACATCCCTCTTATCTTCAATGCACACATGATACATCATCAATGACGTAACGAAATCTGATCATGCGTGATCTTTTATCCCATAAAACTTCCATCTTACATCACCCAATTAATTCTCCCACAAAAACATCTATACTATTTTCTATTTCTTTTTATTTGTCTCTAGAAAACAACTATAATTTATTATTAGAATGTTAAAAAAAAAAACAACTCGGCAATCCCGTGTTTATCATTGAGGTTGCGTTTGGTACGTGGGACAGGACAGGACTGGACGGGACAAAACTCACTGTCCCACGTTTGGTGCAGCATGGGACAGAACAAGAATTTCCTGTCCCACGTTTGGTGCGACATGGGACTGGGACAGGAACTGGAACAGAATGGGACAACATGGGACAAAAAGGGTTTTTTTTGTTCCACCAAAATAGGTGGAACAACATGGGACAGAAATGAGGCAGAATCTAATATATTACTAATTAACACTCGTTTGATGTATAACTTCAATATGGTATTTGTTTTAATGTTTACCACCACTAGTCGTGGCCGTAGCCGCCACTAGTAGCCACTATCGTCCACCTCCACCTCATCTTCCACTACAACAACCTCCTCCACCGCCTCTACAATTACTACCGATTACCTACCACCATCGCCTTCCACCTCTACAATTATCCATCGCCACCACGACCGTTGGTCACAGGTCACCTCCACCAACACCACCACCACTATCCACCATCTTCACATTCTCCACAATCAACGACCACCACCACCATCATCACTATTAGTGTTACCATTGGCCACTACCTCCACCATCAACATTAGTTATATAAAAATCTTATATATATATATATATATATATAGAGAGAGAGAGAGAGGGAGGTTCAAATGTAAACTCTATATTTCGTGTAAACTATGTAAACCAATCCACACCATTGATTTTCAAAAATGTTTCCATATTTCACATTTTCATATTTCCATAATCATTGACTTACCATATATTTCACATTTCCATATTTTCTATGAATCCATATCCTTCTTTGATTTTTTTTATCAAGGGTCACGATGGGTTTACATAGTTTACACGAAATATAGAGTTTACATTTGAACCTCCATCTATATATATACACATATGTGTGTGTATGTGTTTATTTTATGAAGATTGTGTAATTTTTTTATAAGTTATATAATTTGTTTTTTTACGTTAATTATAACTATTATGTGACATATAAAATCATTAAATAGTTTTTCTATGAAACTTGTCTAGTTATGTCCAGTCCAGTCCTACGTGTACCAAACACAAAACAGACACTTGTTCTGTCCTGTCCAGTCCCGTCCCGTCCCGTCCTACTCTCTTGTCCTGTCCAGTTCTGTCCCGTCCAGTCCTGTCCCATCCAGTCTGCGTACCAAACGCTACCTGAAAGAACAAAAACATTTAGGGTTAACTACACCAAAAATGTATTGAAGTTGTTACATTTTATTATTGTACGAACTCAACTCTAAAACTTACCATTTAATGTACTGGACCTACTAAAATTGTCAGTATGTATCCAAATTTATCAAAACCTACCATTTGATGTATCCAACTTGTCACGAAAGTGTATCCAAATGGTCACGAAATACATTAAATGGCAATTTTAGCAGGTTCGGTACATTAATTGATAAGTTTTAAAGTTGAGTACATACAATGATAAAATGTGACAACTTGGATATATTTTGGTGCACTTAACCCATATAAATTTAAATGCACATTTGGGGTTCAATTTTTGAAATGGGTTTTGGAGATCGATTTAGAGTTCACACGAGAAATCGATCTGGAAATTGTGGAACAGGTATGTATAGATTTAAAGTTCATACAGGAAATCTGGTTCCAATCGATTTTGTTCATGGTTTTTCATTGATTAGGTTTTTGATTTTAGGTTTGTTGATTTTAGGGTTCTTATTTTAGGACCAAATCTAGGTTTGTTCATAGATTTTGGTTGATTAGGTTTTGATTTTCTGGGTTTGATCATGGAAATGAATTAATGATCTTCATTTTCAAATTCATATCATCATCATGGTTTCATTAGGTTTTGATCATCATCATGGTAATGAATTAATGATCTTCATTTTCTGAGTTTGATTAGGTTTTGATTTTCTGGATTTTGATGGTCATCTTCAAATTCATATCATCATCATCATCATCATATCAGCAACAACAAATAGATGATGTGTATTTTAAAAAAAGAAAAAATATAAAGTTTACCGGTTACCTGTTGGATGGGTAACCGGATACATACAATGAATTTTTCTTAAAAGTTTGACACGTCAAAAGGTAATTTTTCAAGTTCAATACATATAGCTTTTGGTGAAAAAGTTGGATACACTCTCGTGAACTTGTCCCATTTTTATATTCAAGGAAATGATGATATGTCAAAATTGATGATAGAACTAGGGGTGTAAGCGAGTCGAGCCGAGCTCGAGTTCGACAGGGCTCGAGCTCGGCTCGAGATTTTATGTTAAGCTCGAGTTTGACTCGATAGCTCGACAAGCTTTCATACTTCGAGTTCGAGCTCAGCTCGTAAAAGATACATTATAGCTCGAGCTCGGCTCGAAAAGCTTGAAAAATACATATTTAGGTTATTTTGATATATACCCCTTATATATACATAATATACATAATAATATTACATATGTATATACTATACAAGGCTCGAAATGCTCGATAAGAACTCGAGCCGAACTCTTAAAAGCTCGAGCTCGACTCGTTTAATATTCGAGCTCGCTTTTTGGGTTTGAGCTCGAGCTCGAACTCGATAAAGTTCGACTCGAGCGAGCCGAGCTCGAGTTTAAACTCGAGTTACTCGATAAAAGCTCGACTCATTTACACCCCTAGATAGAACTTACAATAAAGAACATAGAAACTATCCCAATCATTTCATCCACACATTAGGGTTACTTCAGCTAATAGAACATTTACCAAAAAGAAATCCATGTTGATAAAAACCACCATCCTCACACTTACCCCTATTATAGTATATAACATTTACTAGGGGAATGAACAGTAATCTTTCACAAAGTATTTTCACCCCTGTGGTTTAATATATATAACACTTTCAGTCCTTAATTTTTAAAACTACTTTTTTTATCCTTATGTTTTTTTTTTCGTTTTCATCCTTCATTAAACTTTGTTAAATTAACTGTTTAACTTATAAAATAAATATTTGATTAATTTGGTTCTTATAGTGGACTATATTTGTAGTTCCCCAAAATGTATTCAACTTGTCACCTTTTGCTATTGTATGTATCCAACTTTAAAAATTACCATTTAATACATTAAACTACCAAAAGTTACCATTTCATGCATCGTGACCTGCTATCAAAGGTTACCAGCAGGTCACCCCTCTCCGGCGACTTTTCCGGCCATCCGGTCATCTTCTCCGGCGAGATTCCAGCGACTGCATTATTTCCGGCGACCTCAACCATTTTCCCCGACGATTGTTTTTTCCGGTTTTTTGAATGGCGTCGGCTACGACAGTGGCGGTGGCGCTTGCTGCTGCCGTCATCGCAAGGCTACCGGTGACGACAATGGTGGTTGTTTTCGCCATTGTTGTCGCCGGCGATGGCGACATTGGTGCTCCGACCGGTGACGACAATGGTGGTTGTTTTCCGGGGTTTTTCTCTCCGATCGGTGTTCTTTCTCGAGGTCTCGAACACATCGGTGCTCCTCCGTGGGGGATCGAAGTGGTGGTCGGTACTCCTCCGGAAGCTGCTGTGGCGGTGAGACAGTGATTTCTCGACGATCGAGATGAACTTTTTGAGGTGGTGGATGTATTCGGGCCCTCGGGATACCGGAAAAAACAATCGTCGGGAAAAATGGTTGAGGTCGCCGGAAAAAATGGGTCGCCGGAAATAGTGCAGTCGCCGGAATCTCGCCGGAGAAGATGACCGGAGATGATGACCGGAGGAGATGACCGGCTACCTGCTAAACAAGTTTCATGATGCATGAAATGGTAACTTTTGGTAGTTTAATGTATTAAATGGTAATTTTTAAAGTTGGATACATACAATAGCAAAAGCTGACAAGTTGGATATATTTTGGGGAACTAAACCCTATTTTTTATTCTCAAATTACATAATTCACATTTTGTTACTTTTTACTTTTTCTTTATTTTTTTATTAAGACATTTTATTTTATTGGTTAATTATAAACTATTATAACTTTAATAAAAAAATAATCAAATAATTTCATTAAACTATTGATATATAAATATATGATATTTTTTTCCAAAGATTTAGCTGAAATCCCTTATAATTAGTATTTTTTATTTATTGATTTATTAAATCTTTTTATTTATTTTAAATAACCATTGGTATATAAACCCCCACATGTATCTATATGCTATTGCTAACAACCATATAAAATAGAGATCAACTGCACCATATACATCTTTTTTATTGTAAGCATATAGTTAAATACCCAACATAATGCATGATGCGCATCATACTAATCTTTCGTATGACAACATACGTATATACAAACTTTATGTTTCATATATATGATAAAATATATCACAGTTTATAACCCGGTGCGAAGCCCGGGCTCTTAATAGCTATTTAATTAACATTTTTGATCAACAAAACTGATTTTCAATAAGGATATTTTTACCCGATAAGTGTTTACAAGATAAAAGTTCCTTCACTTACAACGTAAAATTTCTTACCAGGTAAAAATTCTCAATTCTTGTCATGTTCATTCGATAAGGTAGGTGAGCGTTTGCTAAACAGCCGTTAAATGACCAATTACATGTGTGTTCTTTTTAATTCCACAAACTTTTAATATATATTTTAGACAATTTTGATTATGGAAGTAACATTTTCTCATGACATCCTCAACCTGCATTATGAAACCATTTAACCATTGGGAAAGCAGATAGAGAGCAAGGGCAAGCATCATTATCTTAAGATGGGAGTATGCCATAGATCTCTATTGTCATATCACTTGTACATGATCATTTGACATAAGATTCAACAGGTGGACCCACAAACATCCAAAATTTCTTCTTTCTTCTTTCTTCATTCTCCTTCTTAAAAAACACAACACATTTCACCATCATCCATGCACCAAAAATGGAGGTAGATGTTGCTCTAAAACAGCCAGCAGCTCTTCACCCTGGCCCGCCTCCTCCAACGCCACCCCGCCCAACCTCTTTGCCGCCTCCACCAACCGCCCCCTCATCTGCTGAGACAACAAACAACCGCCCGCCTTCACACACTCCCTATACAGCGGCAGGTACGCTATCGCAACCCTCAACGGCCCCGGCAGATCCATCAAACATATGGGTGACCCGCCCCATTTCATGATACTAATGACGTTAAAGTAATGGACCTCCCCTTGCCTTAATCCGTCCACGAAGGCCGCCTCCGACCACTGTTCTTGGAGAAAATCCCGCAGCTCAGGCGCCACCGAGTCGTCGTCCGACCTAGAGATGCTGTCGGCCACCGCGTACGTGGCGACCGGATCGCCCAAAAAGTTGGATTGGAGAAGAAAGGCGACACCTTCAAGGGACCCGCCGCTTCTTTCGCCGGCGGCTTTGAGGATCTCGATGCTGAGGGCCGCCAGGACCTGCTGGGGGACGTGGGGGAGGAGGTAGGCGGCGATGTCCACCTGGCTGCTTGACGTGGCGGCAGTTAGGGCGAGACAGAGCTCCATGTCGCGGCAGCCTCGTTTGACAAACCACTGGACGACCTGCATGCAACCCCTTTCGGCAGCTCTCATCAACGGGCCCAAAAAAGCCATGGCGTTACCCTCTTCGACTAAGCATTCCATCGTGCCAATCTTTCCGTAGTGTGAAGCAAAGCCCAACGCTAGGTCAACGTCGACATCCAAGCTGTTCCTTTGAGCAATCTAAAAGCCAACTCAAAAATTGGCAGAACAGCAGCAGGGAAACATAAAGAGAAAAAAAGTAAGCAAAAAATGACTGATCCAATAACCCAAAGAGCGAAAAAAAAAATTTGCTGTTCACTTTTAAAAGAAAGTGCCTACTTTCCAATTCTACCCTTAAACTATGAGAAGGAAAAAACTCATTACTCCCTGTACTATTATGGGTAGAATCGTCATTTAGTTAATTAAAAAGTGTAATAATTATACATTTCTAAAACACAGATCAAATGCTATCTTTTTTAGAACCTACAATATATGTAACTAAGAGCATCTCCAACAGATTCTTCAAAATGGAGAAATGAAGAACTCCCTCCATCCCAAAATAATTACCACAATGAAAAAAGCACACAGTTTTAGGAATATGTTAATCATAACAGTTTTTTATCAACAATGACAATTATACCCATATAGAAACAGAAATTTTCTCCATCCATAATGAATTGTATAATGGGAAAACATACATTTGCTTTTGAAAGTTGACACTTCTTTATCCTACTTTTTTTACTCAAACAGATTCTCCAAAACAGAGGAACTAGAAGAGAGATAACCAAAATCTCCACATTTGGAAAACTCTCTAAAATTAAATGCAGAGGAGGAAGAAACCTTTTTTTGTTGTTTCCAATGGGATTGAATGTATATCCTTTTAAATATATTTATTTGAAAGTTTCTTAATCTCCAAAATTAAAAAAACCTTTCGAGTCTAAGGTAGAATCTGTTGGAGACGCTCCAAGCTACTACTTATAGATAGATTAAAAAAAGTAGGGTCATTAAACCAACCGCTTACAGGGTAAAAGATGTTTACCATCAATCCGTTTTAATGGCCAAGAATGTTACATGATAAGGTAAGCAAGAGTGGTGACTTTTCCGTTAAGCATTTGGTCAACAACCCCTAAGACTTATGTAATGAGCAACACGGCATGTTCACATTCACATTTCAGCCGTAAAAGGCGAATGGTTACCTGCAATAAGATGCGAACCAGTTCTGTGCTCCCAAACCGTGAGGCCTCGAGAAAGCATTGGTTTACATTATCTGCACCCCCTTCGACTAACATGGCTAACAACCCTTGTATCGCAGTTGCTGACATACCAGATGCCCAACCAGGATCAAAAGAACTTGAGAAGAGAGTAAGAGGGAAGCAAGCTGCATCAAATGCCTCTGTGAAGTCCTTTCCGGTTAAATGATTGCCAGCAAGATCTAAGAAAGTCTTGAAGGCTGACAACTGTAGCTGAACCTGGACAGCAGAGTTCTGATTCGCCCTATCTCTGTTCCCTTGGCAACGAGAATGAAACCCTATACATTTCAAAGCCCATTCAGTGAATTTCTGGACCTTAGCACCAGCTTCAGCCTTCAGAACCTCATCCCCATTACACTCCTGCAGCCGCTCATGCAAGCTGCAAAAAGAAATGCATAATTACACTTTAGCCCACTTGTATTAATGACATATAACAGAAAGATAATAGAAATGCATTATTACACTTTAACCCATTGTCCCAAATTCTTGGGAGGTTTACTTATCTAGAATTTCTATTGGGATTTCAAAATTTTCCTACCGCAAATAGTTTCGAGAAAAGGTTTCTTGATATTGATGTTGAAGAGTCCCAATATAGTCCAAGACTCCAAGTGTTGGTTTTTCAAAAGGTGGATTAGTGTATTATATGCCAATAACAATCTACATTCTACGCTTTTGATGATTATTTGAACCCTACATTCAAATGTTTGTACAAAAGCTCCAAAATTATAATTAGTTAAGTTTTCTATAGTAATCTTAAAGCAGTATTGGTATCATTTTCATGTACTTATTACATCATTTTACACAAAACTAGAATGTGAAGAGGGGACCCTGATGCATAATTAATATAAATATGCATCAAAGAATGGAATGTTTTAAAGTTAACTAAATTCCGAAAAAAAAATTAATAGATTATAATATTTACACAAGAGGGGAAGCCATTGAAACAAAGAAAACCCACAAAGAATAAAGTTCTTTGATATCTTATTTTTCAAAGAATGTAATGCTTTTCTCTCAGAAAGTTCTTTTTATTTCACCCTATTCGTTAATACAATAACCTTGCAACAGAAGCTCCCTGTTGGGCTAAGAGCAAGTAAAGATCTTTTGATATCTTTAACGTTCACAATTATAGAGAACGCCAACACAACAACTTTTTGTCACAACAAGCCAACAATTTTGCAGAAAACTAAGTAAATGGTCCTAAATTAGTGGTTTTCTAATAACTGTTCTGTATGGATCAATTAACAAATTCTAGAAAATACAAGAAGACACGCATGACTCAATTTTCCTTTTGAAAAGAAAATGTATCCAACAGTCATATTAAGAAATGTAACCTGAATAGAATTAAGTGCAATTCAAAAATTGTATTATAAAAATTAATAAATTATACAAGTATCCATAGAATAAGATTGCTTTTATAGAAGTATCCCCAGAATATAATTGTTCAAGAATCCCCGTATCACAATTTCATGTGTCTAAAGGAACGCAACTTGACTCACAAATAGTTCAATGAAAATGTTTGGCTATCATATCAGTCAAATAGCTACGTACGCTCATTCATGAAAATTTCTAACGGGAATGCTGCAATTGATTTATAGAATCAGAGCAAATCCATCACAAGATTAGCATGGCCAGATATTGGGCACAGAACTGACCAAAAAAGAATATGTTACCACTCTTCTAATTTACCAAATAAAGATTGCTCCATGGAATCATTTCATATTCATGAGTGATAAAAAGCAGCAGAAAGATGGGTAAAAACAGGATTCAGGATATCATCAATTGAAAACAAGAGATTTAAAGAAAGAAAATTACCGCCGTGCCATTACAGTTACGGTGTCTGCAAGGCTAATTGTTCGGCTTTGGCAGGCTGAGACACATGAAGCTAAGAACGAAGTCCTAAGAGCGGCTCTTGTAAAGTCGGAAGCACCGTTAGAGATTATGGTCTTAATCAACCCAGTAATCCCATCAAGCTCCATATTGGTGCTCAAAAACCAGATCGAATCCAACGATATGCACAAAGCATCATTAAGCGTTTGTGGATCAGCTAAAGATATCAAACTCTCAGCAAGCTCCCAATCATGCGAACTCACCGCACCCTGAAACAAACGCCCGAGCTCAATCCTATCTTGTCTACTAAGCTTCTTTTCCTGCGAGCATTTCTCAAACTTCAAAACTCCGTTATCCGTAGTGAGCAAGCTCGATTTGAGTTTACTTGCATCGGTAGTACAAACACAACTGCCTGCGGGTTTCCCATGGTCTCTACTTACAAGCGGTGCCTCCCTCGAAAACACAACATTTTCATCATCCCGATCTTCAGACCTACATATTACAACTTCATTATTCGTCTCATCTATTCTAGTCTCATCGGTTTCCATTTCGTCCACAGCTTCATGATTCGTATGATTCCCTAACAAAAACAATGCCTCCTCATCTCCCACAGCTACCACAACTTTCTTTTTATCCATTCTCCAAAATCCACAACTCGATCAAAAAAACTCAAATCAAATTCCAAATCAAATCAAATCAAACCCTTGAAGCAGCAGCAGCAGCAGCAGTAGCAGGATGCATCTCTTAAATTTCTCAAACACCACAAAACCTCAATCCAAATCTCTCAATACAAAAACACTTAATTCCCAAATTAAAAGAGATCCGAAAACCGATTTTCTTACTGACGGTTGAAGGGACGATCTAGGTTAATATCTGAAAAACAAGAATTCGCATCTTGAAAAATATTTATGTCAAAAATGAGAACAGCTTAGCTTAGTACCCCTAATATACACCCACACACATATACAAATTCAGAATTTTTCCCCTAAAATTCACAACACACAAAAAGGGGCTTTTAAGGGTACTACAACAAGCAACAACTAGTAATCAATCTTAATCCAATCTAAAATAATAACACAGAAATCCGATCAACCTTTCCTTACCACAATCATCATCATCCGTAAAACGAAC
>CM058042.1:96239327-96273260 GCA_030169165.1 Centaurea solstitialis
AAACCTGGATGTTACGGTGAACTTAAGTTCATAATCATAGAGAATAAATATGCAAAATGTAGCGAGATAACGATCTAGAAAATAAAGCTCAAAAAGGTTGTAACTTTGCTGAATTTCACTTGCCTCTTTAATTCCTAACGCGTACGTTTGGTGCTGCCCTTGCCCTTTCTCTCTGAGATTGTATTTTTTGATTATTTTCTGTCATTAAAATACATAAAATTTGGTATTACCGAATAAAAAAAACAAGTAAATTAAGACGTTGGTAGAATTAAGAGTTAAGTTCTGCAAACCTCTGAGAGTGAACCTCGACAACCTTCAGCAAAAAGATTTATACGCCCTGAACATATTCGATCAATATGAGTTGTAGTTTGTATGCCTTCATAGTTATCATGTTATGGCAACTCGTTTTTTAAGGTACGTTAGGGGTTTCCTCGGAAACAGTTGTGCTTGCGTACATCTCACCCCTCCCAGACCCTGCTTTTCGAGCAGGATATATACTGGGTTGGTTTACTAGAAAGAAAAGCGGGGTGTCTGTGTCTCTTTTCTTTTTCTATTCTCATTTGTGGAGTTTAAGAGCAATGTTAACAGATAAACCATAACATATCCCCGGTTCATCAATGAGAGTAAAGATGCTACCTTTTAATTCTACACCGGGCTGGAAATTATCTTTCTTAGAACCATCCTTGCCGATTCCCATGTCGTTAGTTGCGATGCCGATAACATTTTCACTTTCGTCAAACAAAACCTGTAACGCAGCTTGTTATGACATACACACACATGGGAGTTATAGAGATGAGAGTGCTCAAGTAAGGCACAATACCTCTTTAGCTGCAAAGCCTGGGTATATCTCTACTCCTAATTCTTCAGCCTTTTGTCCCAACCAACGCGCAAATTGACTTAAACTGAAGATAAAATTTTTAGCAGATAAGAAAAATGGTAAGCAACTTTTATATGTTTTCTTTTAATTACTACTCGTCTATATAGCCTTGGTATATGTGTAACAGGTCCTCCAAAAAGATTGGAACGCCATGACAACTTTTTTGCAAGAACTAAAGTAGGTCAAAATAGTAATTCGCCATGATGAGTTGAAAAACGGGAGTACTTAATTACCTTATAACGTAGTTTCCTCTATTATCAAAAGGATTTGGTAGAGGGATTGCATGCTTTTTCGTAAGCAACATGAACTTGTCCGAAGAAACACCAACGCTAATTGGTGCCTGTGCAAGTGTTCAAATATGCAAGTATTGGTTTGAATTATCCACAATACAAATATATGCAAGTAATCAAAAAGGGTATTTTGGTATATGTACCTCCTCTTCTCTCCAATTTGGGATAAGTTCATTCAATGCACGGGGCTCGAACACGTTTCCTGATATTATATGTGCACCTGTGAACAATATAAAGTTTCAATAAGCAAAGCTTGTAACCACTATACCAGGTTTATCGACATCTACGACAATGTGCATTAGAACAACAATATTCTTTTGTCAAACTAACAAAACTTTAATTACTAAAACTTGTAGCTAACTTGCTTATTAGAAGATTGCCTTATGTGAAGCAATTTTGCTTTACATCAAGAAAACATAAGGTATTCTATCATGATAAAACAAAGAACACAAATAAATACTTTTTTCTTTCTTATGACAATAATAATATAAACATATGACAAAAGATGATAATCATGAATTTGATAAAATACCCATTATGGCTGTGTTTGGCAACCTAGCCGATAAGCTAGTTGTTTTGTTGACTCATAAGCTAGCTAGTAGTAGTTGATAAGCTACCTTATGAATAAATTATGTTTGACAAAAACTAGCCTAAGAGCATGTAAAACGACCAAAAAGGGTATCTTGTGGTATAATAATTAGGCTACGTTTGGCAAACTAGCCGATAAGCTAGCTGTTGACTGATAAGCTACCTTATGAACAAATTATGTTTGGCAAAAACTAACTAATGGTATATAAAATAACCAAAAGGGGTATACTAGGATATAATAATTAATATTAACAAGGGTATAATTGGAAAAAGCTCCAAAAAGCTGCCTCCAAGTAGCTTATAAGCCAGCTTATAAGCTACATACACAAAAACAAGCTAGCTTATAAGCTACTTTGTGCTTAGCAAACAATGCCTTAATATTAATAGGGTATAATTGGAGGAAAAAAAAAACTACAAAAAGCTTCTAAAACGCTACTCCAACTGGTGTTTCAATAAGCCAGCTTATTGGTACTCCAACTAGAGTTTCAATAAGGCAGCTTATTGGCCATCCAAACATGTATCGGCTTATAACACAGCCTACAATTTAGCATATCAAATGCAGTTAACAGAGCTTAAAAAACTCAAAAAAACAGTAAAATCAAACATACCCACTTCAGCCCCTTTTTCAACAACGCACACCGATAACTCCACGTCATTTTCACGGCACAATTGCTTCAATCTTATCGCCGCCGATAACCCAGCCGGCCCTCCTCCGACGATAACCACATCATAATCAATCGACTCACGGTGACCTGTTTCAGTTTCACTACTGAATCCCCTTCTCCCCAAATCTGCAAACCCACTTCTACGCAAATTCAAATGGTACCCAGATGAAAAAGATCGATTAAATTGTTTTGATGGTATAGAAAGTGGTGATAATGGAGCACAGTTGCAATAGTTGTTGGTGGAATGAAGTGATTTAAGTAGGAATTTTCTTGATCTTGATTTGGAGGGTAAAGAAACGATTTTTCTCAACATTATGTATGCAAGAAGTGTGCCAAGATGATCGATTTTTCTGCTGAAAAAAGGTTTTAAATTGGCATTTTATGCTGCGATTGAAATCGTGTTTGTTTTTTCTTTCTCTTTTTGTTTAAATAATGATGGTATGCCACATTTATTTCCGCCGAAAAGAGGGCTAAAAGCCGAATTGGAACGGCTATAGAAGTAAAAGAGTGTGTGATCGTAGAGTTAGAGGTCATCAATAAGAGTCTGATTTGATTAAGGTTAAAGTTTGGATATATGTTGTGATTTTGATAAAGATAAGATTAAGACTTGAACTCATGGGGTGACGTGCTCAAGATTTTTTATTTGAAAAGGGTCCAAAAGTGACGTGGTTAAAGCAAAGTGGATTACGACAAAATTGGTGTTTGGGTTTCGATTTTGGTTTTTGGTTGGATTTAGATTTGGATTTTAAGGGTGTGTTTGGTAAGCGGAATCGAAGAGAACAAAACAAGGGTTAGGTGTTGTTTGTTTTTTAAGAGGTCTGAAGTCTGAAGTCTAATTTCATGTCTGAAGAAAAATTAGAGGTAGTGCTGAAGTCTGAAATATGAAACTATTAGACTGTTTGTTTTTCTTTGGTCTGAAATCTGAATCTGAATTTTAATAAAAAATATTGTTTTTTGTAAATTGGTAATTTTAATAAAGAGACAATTTTAAAGGGTAATTTGGTAATTTGGTAATTTTAATAAAGAGACATGGAACTAGATGGAACAGAACAATTTTTTTTAGCAAGATACCCTTTCTAACCTAGTAACCAACATCATATGACATTATCCATATGCCTCCATCTTCATCTCCAACTCGATGCTTCCTTCCATCTTTCGATCGATCGACCTTGTCTTCTCCAAATTGAAAAAGGTAAGACATAAAATCGATTTCTTTCTAAAACGCTTTCTCAAACTCGATTTCTTTCTCAAGACTTTCCTCAAAACGTTTTCATTCTAAAAACCGACTGCTCAAACTTGATTTTTGTTTGCCTTCTAGATCATTAAAGAGTTCCATATCTATTGTTGGCCTCTTTCACAAAAGCTTCCTCAAAATGGATTTCATTCTAAAAATCGACTGCCCAAACTCGGTTTTTGTTTACTTTCAAATTGATATTGAGCTTCCATATCGACTGTCGACCTCTTTCTCAAAAGCTTCCTCAAAATCAATTTCATTTTAAAAATACTCAAACTCGATTTTTGTTTGCTTCCAGATCTATTGTGGATTTCCTTCTAAGTTCCTTTCTCAAAGTTGATTTCTTTCTCAAATACATTGCTGAAAATTCATGCATGTGTTATGAAATTCCATGTATTCTTATGAGAAACAAAGTATGTTTTCTGAAATTCCATGTATGCTTCAATTAGTTTGTGTATACTTCTGAAATCATTCTCATGTGTTTCCAACCTAGAAACAGAACTTGTTATGGTACATATAGAAAAATGAATGTCATGATTTTAGGCATCAATATTAGAAACAAAACTTGTAGTTTGAATGTGTAGAAAGATGCACTAAACATGTGAGATTATTATGATGCTTTTCTAGAATGAATTGGTCTTTTAGATTAATTATTTGGTTAAAAAACAATAAACTGTTTGAGGGTAAATTGGTCATTTTACGCAATTTTGTTCTGTACTGTTCAGTTTAGTTATGTCTTATCAAACACTAAACAGTTGTCGTGTCCAACTCTGTCATGTTTTATTTTATCTTGTCATGTTCTGTCTTGTCCTAATACCAAACACACCCTTTATGTTTTTGGAGTTCTTGGTGATTAGAGTTGGAGAAGATGAATATTCAAAAAATAGGTATAACTAATTGAAACATATGGTAGAATAAGAAAAAAAAACATAATGCTCTTTATTTTACCGTCTCTAATTTATAGTGTACTACCGTACTAGGGATTAGAGGTGCACAGAAAATCCGGTTATCCGATTTTGCTTAAAAACTATCCGAATCGGTTTTATAAAAACCGATTTTTTTCAAACCGGATCGGATTTTTTTCAAACCGGTTTGTTTTCAAACCGGATTTTAACCAGATTGGATCCGATCCGGTTTGACCGGATAACCGGTTTAAACCGAACCGGATTCAAATCAAACCGGTAATGTCTATGTGGGCTTATTGCTGTTGGGCCTAAAATCCTAATGATAGTCTGATTACTGATAGATCAGGACCTAATGAGTAATGAGTACTGGGTAATTGATAGATCATTGTGAATTGGAGCCCAAATTTTATGGGCCTGAAAGTCCAAGTGTCCAACTAAGTCAAAGTCAGTAAGTCTAATACTCTAATTCAGATTATATTTTAATTAAAAAAAATCCAAGACACTTCCATCATGATCCATCCTTCCATATGTAATTCGCTGAGCCCCAATTTAAAAAAAAATCACGGCCCACACCAATTCAGATTAGATTTCAATTGAATTTTCTGAATTTTCTAGCAAAAAATAAAGACCCAATAGAGGACCGGTTTAGTATAAATCTGGTTAAAAAAATATCCGGTTTCAATCCGATCCGAAACCGGTTCCATCAGATATGGATTTTTTCAAAAAAACCGGTTGAAATCTGAACCGGTTTCTAACAAATCCGAAAAAAACCGGTTTAGTATAAATCCGATCCGGATAGGATAAAAATCCGGTCGTGTGCACCTCTACGAGGGATTGACTCAATAGGGTAGCTTGATTGTAGGGTGGCCCAGCCCAAAAAGGCCATGTGGGCTTAGTTTATGTAATGGCAAAATTCTTATTTGAGTTCATAGCACATTAGCAAATGATACAAGGTTTTGTTAAAACAAAGTCTAAAAATGTATCATACATAATCCTTAGAAAATTGCATACAGTATTTATAATATCTTTTTACTTTGATTTTTATTTTATGCAACATACTTAATAAAACTTTCATGTTGGAACTTCATATATCATATCCATTTAGACCAAAATGATTAGAATCGATCCAAAATACGTTGTGTTTTCATGTATTATTAATTGTAAAAAAGGTATATAAACGTTTATGATAACATGATATTAAAAGGGAAGTTTTGAAAATAAGTACATAATATATGAACTAGACTAAAATATGTTATGCAATTTTCCTCTTTAAAAAAATATTGTGTAACATTTTAAACATGAGCGAATTGTATGAAACATGCTTTTATTTGACTCCTAATTTATGTAATGTTAGGGTAAAAATCTACGATCGCACGACGACCGACTATAATCGTAAGATAAGTGTTGGGGCAATGGTCCTGTATTAAGATAAGGTCCTAAGATAAAACTAACAGGACTCTCGAACAAACATCAAACAGATACAACGGATAAGTCGAACGATGTCTACTATGTCGTACGACAGTACTAATGAACAAACATACGAAGTTTATATCTTTGATGCAGGCAAGCTGATTATCATTGTCCACCTTCAAGGAAGTCTGAGATCGAGTACTATGCTATGCTCAATGGAGTGCATCATTACAATGGACGTGTCTTAAGTATTCGATCAACAGAAACCGACGACATCAAGAGATCGACCGTTACAAGCAAGATTCTCGCAGCAGTTACAATCTGAACATTAACTCTCAACAAGTACCGTTGGACAGTTACGAACCGAGCATTAATGATCAACAATACCGTTGGACGGTTACTTTCAAGCTACTATATAAGAAGATTCAAGCCATCATTTCAAGGGACGAAGTCTGCTCGAAGCTTACAAGTTCTATATTGGCCATTCTCTGTGATCATTTGTATTTTACATTCGATTCCATTGTTATTTCCCTTGTAATCGTACGATCGAAGCTGTAAACTTGAAGGACATCACCCCTGTTTGGTGATCATAGTGCACTGTCGACTTATTTTTTTAGGTCGACCGCAGGTTTTTTCCTCTGTCGTGAGGTTTTTCCTGCATCATCAAATTATCTGTCTTATTTAACTATTCCGCACTTATTATCGATTGTGATTTCTTTCTCTCGACGGTTAAGCCTCACATATTTTCATACGACATTTGACTTGTGTAATTTTTTACATAAACAGTTTGGCGCCCACCGTGGGGCTCCGTTTTGAGAAAAATTTCATTCAGTGAAAAGTGCGCCTTAGTACTAACCTTTTCTTCGAGTTCTCTTTGAGCTATTTTTGCAGGATAATGGATAACGGATTCATAGCATCTCTACAACAACAATTGCAACAAGCTAATGAAGAAATCCAACGTCTTCGAGCTTCGCAAGTTCCATCAATGCCTATTCCTCCTCCTTATCCACCTCAACACCTGAGGCCGCAACTTCGTCCACAGTTCAATGCCTCAGTACCTCTATCAACTGTAAACCAACAGTATAACAACGTACGACCACCTATGCCTCAAGGTCCACCACCTATGCGTCAAGGTCCACCACCTATGCCTCAAGGTCCACCACCTATGCCTCAAGGCCCACCCGCATTCACATTCGGACCCTTTCACAACATTTCTCAACAAATCCCTATTCCTGGTCATATACCCACAGCTGCTAGTTCCATAGTTCATACAACGATACCACCCAACACCGGAGTTTCTTCTGGTTTTATCCCAACAATCCCAGTAACCACTGAAGATCCTCTAAACGTACGATTGAAATCCTTGGAGGAGCAGAATCAAAAGCTATTCGCATTACTTACAAAGTTACTCGGAGCAGCAGTACCCGTCGAAGTCGAACCTAAAACCGGATTCCAAGCTTCGCCGTTTGTTGATGAAATATCTCTCATCGACGTGCCCAAAAAATACACGATTCCAGCCTTTGCAACAAAATATTCTGGAGTCACCGATCCGTTCGAGCACGTCGCACAGTACAAGCAACTCATGTGGACAGTTCCTATACCGACGCAATTCCAAGAAGTCTGCATATGCAAGAGCTTCGGATCTACCTTGACGGGAGCAGCGTTACAATGGCTAATCAACCTAAAGCCAAAAAGTATTGGATCATTTGCTGCATTGGTAAATGCTGAGAGAACTATGCTACCCCCTTTTTGTGAATTAGGAGTATGTGCAATAATCTGTGAACTGCGAGATTCAACTGGAAAATAGAACCAGGCGCAAGTATACACCTTGATCTACTATCATCTCGTAACAAGTGATAATGGTAAGTGAATACCAGATATCGATCCGCAGGGAAGGTTTTGTGCAAAAGTCTCTTTGTAAAAAGTCCAGTTTGTAAAAGATGATTTCAGATGGCAAATTCGAGGATTTTAAAATGAATTGATTTGAAATGGTGTTTGGTAAGATCTGTGTGATAAAGAGCATGGGGTGCAAAGGTCTGTTGAAACAACAAGTGATCTAGAAATAATCCTATGCTTAAATGATGGTCTAAATACTGGTTTGATCAGCCTCCCAAAAGTACACAAAGGTCAGCGTATTATCGATGTGAGTTTACTTAAAGTCTCATGAATCCTAACACAACGCAGTGTTACCTATCTTACCAGATGAGTATAGTACCGAGGCACTAAAGCTATTTTTAGCCTTCTCACGTTTATTACAAAATATCTAACATAAATCCTAACTCTGAAAGCTAGTGCATTTTCATGTACTAAATTGGTTGTCAGTCAACTTGGTACAATCTTTAATGAAATGTTAAACACCTGCAATAAACAGTTAAAGCACAACAATTAAGGCACATGATAATTCGGTTACACCAATTTTGGTCTCAACATTTCCTCACACCCCAAGCCACGACAATTAGCTCATCATGGCTCGGAATGTCATGAGTATTGGCATTTTAAATGACATATGTAATAAAACGGTAACGAAAGCTGTAATTGCAGGAATTAAATAACTGGAATATAAAAACTGGATAATGACCAGTAAGGATGCGAGAAAGTAAATTGCTAAAATTAAAGCAGATTGGTAGTTAATACACAATACGTTCTCTTTGATGAGAGAAACAGAGTGTATATAACTCCAATAAAATAAAGACAAATAAATAGCTGTAAAATAATTGACTGAATAATGACACTGGATGAGATGACCAGTAAAAGAACAGTAATGTAAATAATGGAAAGAGACCAGTAGAATTGCAGGAATTTAAAGTGCGAATAATTAAACACTGGAATGATGACCAGTAAAAATGCTGAATATTAAATGGAATTTCAATAATAAGAAACGTAAATAAATTGGTAAGTATTACACAATACGTTCTACAACGTTGAAAATAAATTCAACGAGAGAAACAGGGTGTAATAAATTCCAAGTAGAGCAGAACAGATAAAAATTAAATAGTAACATACGAAACTTCCGATGAAAGCAAACAGTTAATTATTTAAATATAAAAGTAAAGAAGCTTGCAAGGAAAACTTAGATAAAGATCAAACTTGCCATGGAAGTTTTGCAAAGTCTTTAAAAGAGTAATAGCTTGTTAGACAGGCTTCGAACAAAAGTTGTAAACTATTACTTGCCGTGCAAATTTCGAACCTATAAATCGACACGACGAATTCGTACAAGATGATAACTTTGAAAATATAGAAAGATTATTTTTCAAAAACCCAAGACTTTCTAATTTATAAAAACCGAAAGTTTTGCTTATAACGTCGAAAAATCGGGTAACGGTAAAATATCGTGAATTATAAGAATCGAACCTTTATAACTAACACTTGACAAACTTTGAAAAGATGAGAATAACGTAAGAAATAAAGAACGGAATAATACCCGGTAACTTGCGAACAAAAAGTAACTAAGAATTACTTCGATCGTAATATTTAACCCAAAACGTAACAACAAGTGAGATGATGCTAAGAAACCGGTAGGACCCTAAGCACAATCTAACTTACAAAATACTTCCAAGAGCTAACCACACTAAGAACTATGGAAAAGGAAATGAAGCTTAATACTTAGTTTTAGAACTAGATGGTATCTAACATGATATATCACAAATGAAAACCAAAAGGCATATTTATAGCCATTACAAAGCTTAGGGACCAAGTCTTCCAAAAGAAATCAGCAAAAGAGATGGGCCTCCAAGCCCAGAAAATCGGCCCAAAAGCTTTGGCCCAAAAAGTCGGCCCAAATTGAGGAGGGAACAAAAATCAGCAGCTCTCGGTACTGCGGTACTGCTACTGACCTCCTATAGTATCTGCTGAAGCACTCGGGCCATTTCTGCAAATCTGAACAAGCATAAAATTAATATCGAAAAGATGGCAATTTAAGCACTATTAAGTTAACTAAGCGTTGAACTAGTATTTACAAAGAACCGGATCAAACGACGTTAAAAACGACAAAATGGGCAACTAAAATGGTGCAAAATTGTAACAAAAAGACACAAACTAGGGGTTAAGAATTACACCTATCAGTAAACCAATTCACTCGACAGTTTGCTAGCAGTCGTAAGATGGAGAAACAGACCAGCGACCTATACTACGTCGTACAGAAGCCTGGAGAAACAATTCGCGACTACTTCAACAGATTCAACGCGGCAATGATCGAAGTAAAGAATTGCGATGTGAAGACTGTGATCGAGGCATATAAACGTAGGTTGGAAGATTCCTCTAGATTATATCTAGAATTGACAAAATACCCACCAGAAAACTTCGATGACGTACGAGCTAGAACATTAGCTTTCATGAGAATAGAGGACGATGCTCTCTTTCGACGAAAGCATTCCATTGAGAAGAAACCTCTTGGTGCTCAAAAACATGATTTTAAGCACAAAAGAGTGAACAAGATTGGAAACCCTCGACACGAGTCAAAAGCTCGACCAAGCAAAGGTACAATTCAAATACGATATCCAGAATTGTCTACTTACAATTTTGCAGGTACATCGAAAGACTTGGTGGATTCATTACGAAAGATTGATGCAAACGTACGTTGGCCAAAGAAATCTGACAAACCAAGCAAAGATAAAGACCAAAATCGATGGTGCGATTTCCATGAAGATCACGGCCATACGACGGATGAATGCATCAGCCTTAAGAAGGAGATTTCATATTTGAAGTCGAAGGGGGTATCTTAAAGGTGTCATTCCCGAAGAACAAGGACGACCAGCATCTCCAGTTCACACTAAAGTTGTAAACTGCATCACCGGAGGATCAGAAGTATGTGGTCTTACATATTCTGCTGCCAAAAGACATGCACGAGATGGTCCAGACGAACGCCCTATCCCCGATGAAGTCAAGTCGAAGACCGAAAAAGAGCTCGACGCGATGACAATTACGTTCGACAAAGATGATACTCAAGGAGTCCATCATAAGCATCATGACGCTCTAGTCATACAATTGACCATCGGAAACTGTTCAACTAAGAGAATATTGATCGATGGAGGCAGTTCAGCTAACGTTATTTTTGTAGATACTCTTAAAGTTATGGGAATCGAACGATCAGAAATCGTGCGACGAAGCACTACCCTGATTGGATTCAATGGAGACCCGATACTATCTCAGAGATTTGTACCGTTGATCTACGTGCTGTATATGTTAAGTTGTCCAAGTATGAAACAGTTGTGCAAATAGGAGACCTTAGTACAATTGAGTTTTGAGAATTTGTACATGAAGGCCTGAACTCTATAGCATTAACATTCCATGCATGGTGATGATGACGTGAGTTATCACGAGTTCCACTTGTGGATTGTTTATCTCTTGGTGGACTCTTAGATTTAAGGGCAGTTTCAAGTTCATTGATTTTACTCAAGAACAAGTCCTTTTCCCTAAGGCTCATGCGCCTCTCATCCTCGAGTTCCTCCTCAAGATTGGCAATCCTTTTCTCATAAAATGTTTTGTTATCTTTGTAAATCTTTTCGAGAATTGGAACTTCCTTGTTCATCTCAGCCTCAGTGTAGCTAGGCGTGTAATCCTTAGACAAAGGGATCTCACGCGTTGCATAACTGGCATTAAGAGAATTGTAATTGAAAGGAAATGATTGTTTGTTTTTTCTAGCCTTTTCCTTTTTCTCAATTTCCTTCATTTGCTCAGGATCATCAGACTCTTTCATAAGATTATTTTATATCCACGATTCATGAACCTATAATCGTACATGGTAGGTGTCTTGGATATAGCACGTTTGAGATGACAAGGACTTTTGTATCCTATGCCTTCTTTGGGATTGTAATAATTGAATTCCTTTGGCTGGTTCATGTGGATGGTTTGATCGGTTTGACCTCTTTTCAAGAACTTATCCTCCATGTCTTTGATTTTCGCAAACAGGTTAATTCTTTGAGCAAAAATAAATTCATACTTCTTTACATTCTCACTACTCACTCTTTCAGCCTCGTGTAGTCTCTTTTGTAAATCAGTGATATCAGCATTCAAACTTGTGACTTTATCTTCAAGAGTTTTGTTTGCAAGGGTGAGCATGTTAACTTTGTCTTTTGAATAGGCTAATTCGATGTTGAATTTCACAACTAGGGCATGTTCACTAGCTAATTTGGATTCAACAATTGTGGTTTATTTATTAGCTTGTTTAATCTTATTTTCATACTCAGAAACCTTTTGTGCAAGACCTTTTACTTGATTTTCAAGTTCATTGTATGGGTCAGGGAGTACCTCAGAAGATGAATCAGAATGGTCTGAGTTGACATCATTGTAGTCACGATCATCATCCTCGAAATACTCTTCATCCACATCTGCCATCAAGCATAGTTGATCTTTTCCTTCATCACTATCCACATTCCACGCGTCATCTTGAGCTAGCATGCAGACAAGACCTCTTTCCTCATCATCACTCGACATTTGAAGCCAGGCTTCATCTTCAGCAAGCAGTACTAATCCATCATCTTGCTTTT
Source organism: Centaurea solstitialis (assembly GCA_030169165.1). Taxonomy (NCBI): domain Eukaryota; kingdom Viridiplantae; phylum Streptophyta; class Magnoliopsida; order Asterales; family Asteraceae; genus Centaurea; species Centaurea solstitialis. Next base: position 96,251,782 of record CM058042.1, read on the forward strand.
TCGCCAAGTTCATTTTGTTCTTGTAGTAGTCGTACTTGGAGACATGGTTGATGCAATTCTTAGCGAAGTGCCCAGGCTTCCCACACTTGAAGCATGTTGGACTCCCATCCTTCTTGGGCTCTTTGCCTTTGTCATCTGTCTTTGCTTTCTCTTCCGGCTTGTGGTAGACAACTCTACTGCCTTGTTCAAGTCTCCTTGGCTCTTGATCAAACCTTCTAGGTTCGTCATACCTCTTTTCATTGTCATCATACCTTCTCTCTTGATCATCATAACGTCGTTCTTGGTACCTCCTCTCATCATATCTACGCTCCCTAGGTTTCTTCATACCTCCTAGTGTCAAATTCAGCTGGCCTTTCGTACCTTCTCACTTCACCTCTTGGTTTAGTTTCATACCTTTTACCGCTGTAGTACCTATGATTGTTGGAAGACATAGGTTTCCTCAAGTTCCTTTTAGACAAGGTCCTTGTGATTAGCGCAAGATCCTTTTTCATGTCATTCATCTCCTCATCAGAGTCACTTCCTTTCTCTCTGTTGTCAGACGGTACATCATATTCATCCTCGTAGCGGGGTGTTCTCCCAGAAGTGAGCTGTCTTCGGTCCGCCACCAGTGCAAGTGGGTCAGCATATTTTTCCACTTTCTTCATGTTGCTCATAGTCTCCAACACTTCATCCTGGTTGTGGTTAAGCAGCTCATACAGTTCATGGATGTCAATGTCCTCCAAATTGCGATTCTGTTGGATGTTCGAGGCGAATCTCCTCCACTCAGAGCGCAGAGAGTTGATGAATTGGATGTTGATTTCCAATTGCGACTTCTTTAGCTTGTTCTTCCTCAATTCGTTGATCATCGTGCAGAACCTGTGGTAGGTGTCTTCAAGTAGCTCCCCCTCACGTCCCTTGAAGGTGGCAAACTTTGTTAGGAGGTTTGATCTCTTCATCTGAATACCCTTCTCCGTGCCATGCATCAAACTACAGATTTCATCCCACATTGCCTTCCCCGTGTCGTTGCAATCGATGTTTGCATATATATCATTCGGAAGACTTTGGATGAGATATGACTTGGAGAGTTGATCTCCTTTCAAGCGGTTTGCTTCCTCAGGTGTGAGGTTGGTTGCATCCTTCTCAACCACACCACCTACAACAGGTGGGTTGCCATCAGGAACGTCAGGGATAGTCATGTAGAACTTGACTGGTCCATTTTTGAGGGATTCAAGTATGTCTTTGCCAAGAGGTTGTTTCTCAACGAAGTCTAGGAATCTTGACTTCCATTGTGAGAAGTCACCGCGGAAGAGAACAGGAGGTCGAGTATCGGACCCGATTGCCAAGGCGTCACGAGTGTTCATGATGATGTTGATTGTGGATCTTGAACCACTAAGTATGATCCAAAAGTGTTCAAGGATAACACTATCTTCTGCTTCAAGAGAATCAGTTTTCAGGCACTCTAATGCTTCAGGAAGATTTTTCTTATGATGCAGGAAGATTGATCTTCTTTCGAAAGAAGTTTGATCTTCTTTCGCAAGAAGTCCAAACTTATGTTGCAGGAAGACTACGGATCAAGAGCAGTGGTAGGCTCTGATACCAATTGTAGGTTCCAAATCAACACCAAATAGATGAACACAATCAAGATGTATATAATGCTCTCAAAATGATTGGAAAGTGTAAAGTACAAATGAAGTTAAAGAAGACTATTTATACTAACACTAAATGGACTAGGCTTTTAGAAATGGATGGGCCCTAAACAATGGGCCTCAACCACAATTTACATAAAAGGAAACTAACTTCTAAACAATTACAAATTGACACAACTCAACAAAATGTCTAACAAATATACTTCAACTACGAGTTAATCACAACCAAAATTATAATAGTTATAAGTCGGGTTGAATCCATAGAGACTCGGTTTAACGTTTACGACAAGGCATTTTTAAATACAAAAATTGAGTCTTAGTTTTACAAACAAAGCTTACAATAACAACAATTTTTTCCCCTTATCTATAGACATCACAAATCAAAATTTCTCACAAAATTTCATGAGGCATAAGAGAACCAATATTAACTTCAATCGACAAGTTACATTTGAAATTTTCAAACCCCTTTGTTTGATAAGCATACAAAAAGTAGCAGCTTATAAATATAAGCTATCTTTTTTATAATCTACCTGGAGGTATCTTTTTGAAGCTTTTTAAAACTTTTGTTTTTGTTTTTTTTCCTTATTCATATTAATTATTATATCCTAATATACCATTTTTTGTCATTTTTTATACTTATAAGCTAGTTTTTGTCAATCACAATTTGTTCATAAACTAACTTATCAGTTAAACTAGTTTATTAGGCAATACCTATTAGCTACTACTAGGAACAAACGCGTTTTCAAAATGATTAAAGTAATTATTTTTCAATTATTTTCTAAAAAAAATCATTACTATTTGTGGAGATTTCTTAAATATTTCATTCCAAAAATGGAAACTTTTTGCCAATATAATTGAAGAGAATAATGGTAACTTTATTTTCTAAGGACATCACTTCACGTGGTATGTCTCTGCTTGCAAGAGAACATGGGTAAAATGATAAGGCTACACGCACCCAACCCAATCAACCCACTCAACCCACTCACTTTTTGAATGCCACATCAGCTTCCACATCAGCTTTTGGTCAACCCTCACTTTACCCTCCCATAACCCTCTACAACACAAACCCAACCCTCCCAACCCACTCACTTTTCAATTTATTTTATTTATTTCATTTATTTTATTTAATTAAATAATATAATTAAATAAATAATATTGTTAAAAATAATTTAAAAATTCTAATATTAATAAAAATTACATAACATTAATAAAAAAATTACATAACATTAATAAAAAAACTAAAAATCAATATCGAGGTTCCAAATATGTTCCACTAAATCCGCCCGAAGATTATGGTGAATAGTTGAGTTTCTCACTTGGAAAATATTCACCATACGTTGCTCCTCAGTGAGTTGCGGGTTAGGTGGATCCGGAATATCGTTCGGGACAACACAAATGGCCTTGTTTTTGTTTTCGAGTATCATATTGTGTAATATGATACACGCGTACATAATGTTGCGCATCGTAGGTATCTCCATGAAGCGAGACGGTTGTTTGATTATATTCCAACGTTTTCGGATAATGCCGAAAGCTCGTTCGATATCTTTACGTGCCGCTTCTTGCGCTCCCTTAAACTTAATTCGTTTATCGTCTTCCGGATAGGAAAACGCTTTGACAAAAGTAGCCCATTCCGGATATATCCCATCCCCGAGATAATATCCGTGCTTGTAGGTGGCCCCATTTACTTGAAAACTTCGGTCGGGTGCTCTTTCGTTATACACATCTTCGAAGATGGGCGAATGACCGAGAACGTTTAGGTCGTTCATGGCACCGGGACAACCAAAGAATGCGTGCCAAATCCATGCGTCTTGGGAGGCCGCCGCTTCTAAAATGATTGACGGATGTGGTTTATCGCCTCGATGATATTGACCTTGCCATGCAACCGGACACATCGCCCATTCCCAATGCATGCAGTCAATGCTACCGAGCATGCCGGGGAATCCGTGACGGTCTTCGTGCGAGGCGTACAACTGATGAATATCTTTGTAAGTCGGTTTGCGTAAATATACTTTTCCGTACATTTGTATAATTCCCTCAACGAAGTGTTTTAGACACTTGCGTGACGTTGACTCTCCCATGCGGACGTAGTCATCAAATGCGTCACCGGTTATTCCGTACGCCAGTTGCCGAATTGCCGTCGTACACTTTTGGTGTGTGGAAAAACCCGGCAACCCCGTAGCATCGTACTGTTGTTGGAAATATGGGTACCGTGTGTATAAATCATACACTATTCGTGTGAATAGATTTCTCGACATCCTAAAACGTCGCCTGAACGTCTTCTCCGGGTACGTCGGGTTATCGTCAAAGTAGTCCGCCATTAGCCTTGCGTTACCTTCTATCCGACCCCTGTCTATGTTAGGGCCTTCGAACGACGAATCGATGATGATGCGTTTGCTTGTTGGACAAGATGCGCAAACATTTGCGCATCTTGTTCCCAGTCTTCGTCGGTATCCGTGGATGATGAATCGTTCAAATAATCGGGTTGTGCCATTGTGGATGTATGTAGAAGAGAATAGTGGTGTAAGAAATTTGGTTGGAGGATGAAGAAATTTGTGTAAGATATTTGGTTGGGTATGTGTATATGTTGTGTATGGAGGGTATATATATATATATATATATAAGGTATTAAATGAAAAAGAAAAAAAAAGAAAAAAAAAGAAAAAAAAGAAAAAAAAATATATACGTTGAGAGAGCCGTTTGACAACGGCTCTCCCAACCCGATAACACTCCCAACCCGCCGGGTTTACCACTTGCGCACCCAAACCATTTGAAGCCGCCGGGTTCGGCGGCTCAACCCGCTGCCAACCCCCACTTGCGGTGCGAGCAGCCTAAGGGTGTTGAAACGACCACTCAGTAATTGAATATCGTTCGTACCACCCCCTCCCACTCGGTTTCACACGAAAAGAACATTCACGGTAAAATACATTTTGGAGTAAATTACACTTTTGGTCCCCCTGGTTGCCTTCTTTTATCAAATTTCATCCCTCGATTAAACTAATTACATAGATAGTCATCGAGGTTGCTGATATGCCCTTTTACTTTCACCCCCTTTTATGGAATTGGGAATAAGAGCAAAGGAACTAACAGAAAAAACGACTGAGGTGAACTGTGAGATTCAACTGGAAAATAGAACCAGGCGCAAGTATACACCTTGAACTACTGTCGTCCCGTAACAAGTAATAATAGTAAGTAAATACCAGATATCGTTTCCACAGGGAAGGAATAATGCAAGAGTCTTTTCAGTTGTTGGTAAAGCAGTTAAGGGATGATTTCAGATGGCGAATTCGAGGATTTTAACCGATGCTTGTTTTAGCAAATGGTGAAAGAGTGTGTTTGTAAAATCTATTGGAGAAAAAGAACCCAAGGTGCAGGTAGTAAAGAAATACAAAAATAACTGTTTGTAGTTTAAAGATGCTTTGTAAAAATTGTGAAACCACTGGCTAGACGGCCGACCACAGTACACACAGGTCAACATGCAATCAGGTGTAATATTAGTCACTTGCCCTAGCACAACCAGTGTTACCTTCATCGCCAGATAAAAACCATATACAGACTTTACACATTACTACAGTTATTCTCACGTTACCCTTAACTCTGAAAGTTAATGCATTTTCATATGCTAGACTAATCCAACTTAATCTTCAATGAAACGCTTCAAATCCCTGCAATGAATAGTTTAGCACTGTAATATTGTTCTCACTTTACTGCATTTGTTTTAACGTAAACCTTAACTCTGAAAGTTAATGCATTTTCATAAGCCAGATTGGGCGTCAATCAACCTAACTTAATCTTCAATGAAACGCTTCAAACTCCTGCAATAAATAGTTAACACAATAATACAAAATTGCATCTAGAACAATTACAACTACATTGCATTCAATATTTCCCCACACCCCAAGCTCAAGCTTTTAACTCATAACTTGGAAATGTGAATACTGGAATAATGACCAGTTGGGAATGCTGGCAAGAAAAGTAAATGAGTGGTAATTACTTACACAATACGTTCTCTTCTGAGAGAGAAACGAAGTGTAAATAATCCCAAAAGTAGTAAAATAAATTGCAGAAAATTAAAGTACTGGATTGACCAGTAGATTGCAGAAATGTAAACACTGGAATGACCAGTAAAGACTGGATTGACCAGTAAGTTGCAGAGAAGTAACTGACAGGAAATTAAACACTGGATTTATGACCAGTAAAATTGTTGGAAAGTAAATTGCAATAAAAGTAAATTGGTAATTACTACACAATACGTTCTCTTCTAAGAGAGAAACAGAGTGTAGTAATTCCAAGAAGTTAGAAAGTTAGCAACAGTTAGTTAATTAGCAGGTAAATATAATACTGATTAGTTACTTGGAAACAAAGGTTCTTATGCAAACACTTTAGGAGACAAAAGTACAACTAGAGTATACTTAGGGGACAAAAAGTACACAAGGTACTTACACATGTACTTGAAAGTACAAGGGATGAAATCTAGGTTGTACCTTTTACTTGGAATTTAAGCAACTATTTTCTAACAGCTAAAACACTAACAGGTATTTTGAAAACACTGATTTAGGTAGTTGAAACACAATACGTTCTTTACTAAGAAAGAATCAGAGTGTAAAACAACTCCAAAGAAACAAGAAGATTAAAAACTACAACTTTGAAATTTTAGTAACAAGAACACTATGAAGATCAAAACGATGGAACTTTAACAACAAGAACAACACAAAATGATTTTCCAAAAGATTACTTGGATAAAAACTACTAAAAGAAACAACAACACTAGTTTAAATGCTTAAACCCGTATAGAGATTAAGACACAAACTAGGAAGATCTAAGGCTTACACTACCAACTGTTTTGAAACCAGAACTTAAGAACAGAAAATTAAACTAAGAACAGCAACTACAGAACTAGAGAGCTTTGACAAAAGAAACCAAATCACTAGAAAGTGATATGGATCAAGTGTAAGGAATTAAGGTTACATATTACTCCTATTTATAGCAAAATAAAGGTCTTGGAAGAGGGATACAGCTGTAAACAGGCTTGATCGTCTGACAAAAGCAACCCATGGGTCAAAATTCGGGTTGGGCCCAAAAGTACTTCCTTGCAGCAAAAGTAATGAGTTGGCCCAGAACCTTCCTTCAGCAGTCCGGTGGCATTCCTATAGCACTCCCAAAGGGCTGTCCTGCAACTGCTCCTTTCCAAAGCCTGAAAAACAAAGAAATAACACTAATTAACTACTTAATTACATTTTTAAGCACATAAGTCATGAGAAATCAAATTATAGTAAAAACAGAAGTAAACTAGACTCAAACTATACTATTGGGCAAAATAAAGACACAATTTGACACCAAAAAGACTCAATAAGTGGCAACATTTAGACACTTATCACAACCTCAAACTTAAAATGTTGTTTGTCCCCAAACAACCAAAAGGACAAAATAAAGACTCAAGATCTAAAAATTTTAACAAAAATTTGGACTGTTTCAAGAGTATGCACACACAGATCCTTTTGGCTCATATGGATGACATGAAAACAAATAGCCCTTCACAAATCTTGGTTCCTTTCATGATTTCAAGGTGCAACACAGATTTAGTCCTAAGTCTAGAGTCATCAAGGTATTTTTGACTTGAGGGTGCATGATGGCCATTCATTCTTTGCATGCTTAAGCCTCTTTTTCACACATCTCACAACAATCACTCAATGGTATGATTTTATTACCATTCTTCTCTTATTGAGGTATTGTTGGACCTTTTAGGTCTCTTTTGAGCTCATTGTGTCTTTTAACACAGAGCTTTACCAAAATTTGAAAAATTTTAGCCAAAATTTGGCTTTATAGGTGGCTTAATGAGGTGTTTGGCTTAATGAGGTGAGGAATGGGTTGAGTGTATATGCAAGGCATTCTCCCCACCTCAAACTTATAGGATGCAATGTCCCCATTGTATCAAAGAAAAATGTATTATGGGCTTGAAATATAGGAATGAAAGCCCAAGAATGGCTTGCCATATGATGACTCAACCTATGATTTCTATCAAACTGTTTTGGACTTATTTTCTATGCTAACAACTATCTTTCAAAAAGATTACATCTAGATTTATTAAGGCTATAAATCTCAGTGCACAAACAGATGAACAATTCCAGAAAATCAGTGCACAAACAGATGAACAATTCCAGAAAATCAGTTCCCAATTTAAACTAGAAAAGCAAAGATGAGAATGGGACTGTTTTCCATTTCATCTATTGCAAGACACAAACAAAAGTGACTCAATTTCTATGCTATCATGACTTAGTGAGCAAAACTACCTAAAATTCAGCAAAGCATCCAAACAGATCAGTGAATGAACAAAGATCATGGATTAAGACTCAACATTTAATAAACTAAAAATCCTACTTTGAAACAGAAAAGTAAAAATGAAAATGTTTCCCAAAGGGTCACACTGCCATCAATTCTACATACTTAAAAACATCAATCTCAAACTTGAGATGTTGTGTAACATTCAAGTTTGGAAAATCAACAAAAATAAAGAAACTAACTAAATTTTACCAGCCTCAAACTTGCTTAAGGCAAAGTTTGAGTTTAAAACCTATAATTCAGCAAATCAAAAGAAAAACACACAACCTCAAACTTAGTCTGAGACTAAGGTTGAAACTAAAAATCTAAAAATCAGCAAAATGTAATAAAAGACTCAAAAGTTTTAACCACCTCACACTTTGTCCATGACAAAGTTTGGAACTCAAAAACTAACAGTTTACCTAGAATGCAGCAAATTTCCCTAAAAATGGGCATCACAGATTTCATGCCATGGGATAGTCCAAACAAACTACACAAATGCATCACAAGGTTGAATGATATGCAAGCTAAGAGGGACTGCCTCTTATGTGTGTGGATTTCAACAAAACCAAGGATCTCAAGGGGACTGCCCTTGTGATCACTACATCAAAATCAACCAAATGAGGTAGAGGGACTGCCTCTACTCATTGTGCATCACAATTCACATAGATGTAATTAGGGGGACTGCCCCTATGTGTAAACTGTGTGTGGATACATAAGTGTGCAAAACAGAAAATCAAAACATGCAAAACAGACAAATATATATACATAAACAGGCAGAGAACAGACATTTTTGCTGTGCAAGGCTAAACATGCTACTATTCACATGGTAATTGACAAGGGAATGTAAAAGGGAGGATGATAGAACCTGTCCTACTCAGAGTGAGTAGGTGAATCCTCCTGGAGCACATCCTTGGGTCTGGGAGGCATCTGTAGAGGCTGTTGGGTCTGTCCCAACCTGTAGGCCTCCTTGATCTGCTCCTTGTACATCTTGTGCAAGGCCTCCTGTTCCCTTTCTTTCTTGATCTTCTCCACATCCCTCTCAATTACCAACAGCTTCTCCTTGAGCTTTCTATGCTTGGCCTTCACAATTTCCTTGATATCCTCAGTCTGCCTCTCCATAGCATCCAGCAATTCAGCCTTCAAAGACTCCAAACCAGAGTTGGAAGTCTGTCCACCAGCTTCAGGGGCATTTGGGAACCTCAACAACCTCAACAGGGACTGCTTGTCTATCACCATCTTATCTCTGTTGAATTTGTCAATGGGGAGTGTGGGAACCTTGGCTTTCTCTAATAGCTTCTGGATGATGGAAGGGTAAGGGAGTTGCTTGTTCCCTTTCTCTATGTTGTATCTCATGGCTTTGCTAATCAGGGCACCCACATCAAATTGGTACCCTTCTACTATGCAATAGAGATAGTAGACCCTATCCATATCCAAATCAGTGTCATGCCTGGTTGGGAACAAGGTGTGCCTCATAAAGTAAAACCAAACATTGGTTTCTCCCTTTAGAGTATGTCCTTTCAGAATCTTCTGCTTGTACTTGACATCCCAACCTGACCCCTCAACACTCAGCCTCTCTATCAGCATATCATAATCTTCTGGGGTGGCCTTGAACTCGCATCGTATCCAGAGAAACGTACGACGACCACGTACGTTTAGCCACCAAGCCCTCGCCGGCCGCAGCCTTCCTCTTAGCAGCACGAGCAGCCGCCTCCATCATCGATGGTTTCTTTGAAGCTGAACCTACATAAAATTTTCTTTTAGAACTTACGATTGATAAAAAGAAAAAACTTTAATGTACGACATTTACCTTCCATTTCAGATTCTTCGATGACTTGCACTTCTGGCTCGATGTCACTCTCTTCACCGCCCTTCGACGTCCTGTACGTACGATCCGTCACACTATAACTCAAGAAGTGTGAGATCAGTTCAGTCGACTCTTCAGTAGTCTCAAACGTAAAGTTGACAGCTGCAGGAAAAACGAACGATTAATACCTGAAAACATAAAGAAAGTACGAGAAAAGAAAACTGGCGTCTAAATTACCATTCGAGTTCCATTCAGGAACAACCCAAGATTCGTTGGTGACCGAGGATGTTTGAACGAAAACATAGCGAGACTTCCACCCTCGATCATTCACTTGAGTTCTATGAACGAGCATGGAGTCATGCCTACCCCTAGGGAACAACCCGTAACGATTATAAGGCAACCTCGTTACGTTGTAAGCAAAAAGAAGGTCGTCGACCGTAAACGCACGACGACCCCAATCTCTGGTCACCCGTTCGATCACCAAGATGACGCGCCAGAATTGGGGCATTAGTTGCCCTGGAGACAAGTCGAATCGAGTCATGAAGGCCCGAGACAAAGGAGAGTACGGCCATCGAAAACCGATTTTGAACGGATACTCGAACAAGGCAAAAAAACCCCATCGGAGTATCCGCTGGCCGGATTTCTCCAGCCACCCTGATCTGGGCACCCTCCGGCAACCCAGCAAGCTCTCTCAACTCCATGACTTCCAAACTCTCCGAAATCAAACTGCTAACCTCGCTCGACATGCTAATCTCTAAACGACCTAAACTATTCCTTAAACGGAGAAATCTAAGAACTTCTAAACCTCTATTACTCTTATATACTATTGATTTCAGACGCATGAACAAAGGAAGAGAGGGGTACCTTATATGCCTAGTCGCACGAAATCCTTGCCGAAAATAAAGTCGGATTACGATTAGAATTGATCTTGCGAATCAGACGAAAGTTAAAAAGATTTTGTAAAATCTTTCTCTAATCTAAACCCTCGTATTTATAGTAACCAAATCATGGATGAGTCATCGAAAATAATCAGGCCACGTGTCCCAAGTTAACCGTTGGAGGACACCTATCGCCTAACGGCTCTATGACGTCACATACACCAACGTTAATACGACCGTTAACCAACGTATTTTTACTCTTTGACCAGCAAACTAAAGATTTAGAAAAAAACAGAATTATTTCCTAAATCTTGGGGGCAAATTGTTAGGGTAAAAATCTACGATCGTACGACGACCGACTATAATCGTAAGATAAGTGTTGGGGCGATGGTCCTGTATTAAGATAAGGTCCTAAGATAAAACTAACAGGACTCTCGAACAAACATCAAACAGATACAACGGATAAGTCGAACGATGTCTACTATGTCGTACGACAGTACTAATGAACAAACATACGAAGTTTATATCTTTGATGCAGGCAAGCTGATTATCATTGTCCACCTTCAAGGAAGTCTGAGATCGAGTACTATGCTATGCTCGATGGAGTGCATCATTACAATAGACGTGTCTTAAGTATTCGATCAACAGAAACCGACGACATCAAGAGATCGACCGTTACAAGCAAGATTCTCGCAGCCAGTTACAATCTGAACATTAACTCTCAACAAGTACCGTTGGACAGTTACGAACCGAGCATTAATGATCAACAATACCGTTGGACGGTTACTTTCAAGCTACTATATAAGAAGATTCAAGCCATCATTTCAAGGGACGAAGTCTGCTCGAAGCTTACAAGTTCTATATTGGCCATTCTCTGTGATCATTTGTATTTTACATTCGATTCCATTGTTATTTCCCTTGTAATCGTACGATCGAAGCTGTAAACTTGAAGGACATCACCCCTGTTTGGTGATCATAGTGCACTGTCGACTTATCTTTTAGGTCGACCGCAGGTTTTTTCCTCCATCGTGAGGTTTTTCCTGCGTCATCAAATTATCTGTCTTATTTAACTATTCCGCACTTATTATCGATTGTGATTTCTTTCTCTCGACGGTTAAGCCTCACATATTTTCATATGACATTTGACTTGTGTAATTTTTTACATAAACAGTTTGGCGCCCACCGTGGGGCTCCGTTTTGAGAAAAATTTCATTCGGTGAAAAGTGCGCCTTAGTATAACCATATTTTAAACTAGTTGTTTTTCTCTTTATCAAAAATTTATCCAAACATTCCAATAATTTCACGATAATGTTATTGACCAGGTAAGTTCTAACATTGATTACTGATCACTAATTCACTTATAAATAAAGAATTTGATAAACATGTAGAAGATCAAGAAGTGTTCTAACCTGATCAGAGTCAGTGATCAGTGATCTGATCACTTATAAACAAACAATTTGACAAACATGTAGAGGATCAGGTAAGTTTTAACTTGATTAGTAATCACTGGTCACTTATAATTGATAAACAGACAATTTGACAAACATAAAGAAGATCAGCTAAGTGCTAACCTGATCACAATGATCTGATCACTTGTAAAAAACAATTTGATAAACCTAATAACATAAACTAATCACTAATATTCTGATAAAAAAAATATTTGTTTAATACTTCAACTTATAAACAAACCTATCAAGAATTTCGATTTTAGGCATCTCAGAAACAAATTTAGGAAATTTATAATTGCTAAGACCTAAATCTCATAACATCTTCTAACGAATCGAAATCAATGGAGAAATCACATACCTTTCAAGAATTTGGAGATGAATACATACAAAGTTTGATTTCTCGTGATCGATTTCTTCAGCCGAATGTTAGAATTTAGGCGGGACTCGTACTCGGCTCTCTCACTCTTCCGTGCTAGAACCAGGAAGCGAGCGAATTTTGGGGTGGGTTTTAATTTTTGGATGCTACTCATCTAGATTGGGTTTATTTTTGGATGGAAAGAGTGGGCCTATATCTAAAAACTAATCAGATGTGAGATGGGTTTAAGGTAAAAATACTTTTTTCTTAAATTAGAGGGTGGGTCAGAGACAACCGTGGGCCAAGGCTGGCTCCACCCCTGTCTATAACACGTTAATTATAAATAACTAATACATTAAAAGACGAATGAAAATAATGTCTACCGACTTTGAAAACCTCGTCTCACATTGGTAGTTTTCATAAAAATTAAAATAATATAACATATATAGTCTATTTATGTATAAATCTCAAGTGATTACAAATAAATATAAATTCTATTTTATTTAAACTTAAATTTTTATTTTCTGTTTCAGATAAGAAAATGTATAGCGTTGTAGAGGAAAGAGAATGTTATAAAATATAGCGAGATAAATCAACAAAAAAAATAGTTGAAATGTAACATAAATCGATAGGATAATTATGACGTAAGCAACGTTTCGTTATTAACCCAGAAAAGAAAATCCCGAGAGAATATAAAATTAAAATCACGTTAATTTAGTTTTTGTTGTGGTCAATATCTCTGGTTCAAATATAACGATTAAAATTAGGATGATTATTTTTGAATTTTTAGAAGCCTAAACCCCAAAAAAATCACCTTTTCTATTACGAAACATATTTATATTACATTCTTTAACTTTTTTCATAGAACATGTAACATAACATCAAATACATTTAGGTAAGTTTAAAATGTTATCAAACATGTGATAAACACTAATAAAAAAACATAATATTTTTTTTACCAAATACTTGTTACGGAATAAAAATACATTCCATTAAAAAATTACAATACCAATGAAAATTGTGATTATTATGCTTGCTAAAGAGCCTGATTATTATGCATGCTCTTAGGGTTTGTTAAATTTTGGTCTGATTACTTTCGTCAATCGAATGGGGGAAATTGTGATTTTCTTTCTTGGTCTTAGTTTAGGTTTTCTTTAACGGCAAATAACTCATACACACGTTTCAGGTGTATCCGGATCCAAATAGACACCGACTAATCCTCCGCGCCCATAAACCGGCCCTATGGACCGGCCCATGAAGTCGCCCCTAAAACCGGCCCTAGGGTTTTATTTGTTGATAAACCAAGATTAGGTTGTGTTTAGTTGTGGAAAACTGTTTTTGTTTTCCAAGAAAATGAAAACAGAAAATGGAGTTGATTTTTCATTTTCAGTTTTCTAGGAAAATTTTAGAAAACTTGTTTACTTGAAATCATGGAGTTTTCATTTTCCATTTTTAGAAAATTAGAAAACTTGTTTAGTTTTGCATTTTTCATTACTTTTCATTTTCCATTTTCCATTTTTCCAAATATTGCAATGACGGCGGTGACGGTGGTCACAGCGGGGGCGGTGGTGGGGGCGGTGGCCAAGGCGGAGGCGGCGGTGGCCTCGGCAGTGGTGGCGGTGGCCTCCACGGTGACAGCGGTGGCCTCGGCGGCAACGGCGGTGGCCTCGGCGGCGACGGCGGTGGCCTCGGCGGCGGTGGCGATGGGGTGGTGGTGAGAGGGTGGTCGCGGTGGTGGGGCGGGTGGCGGCGGTGGTTGAGGCGGCGATGGCGCCGATGGTGGTCGCGACGACGAGAAGGGGACGTCGGTAGCATGACGACGGTAGTGGCGGCGATGGCGGTGGTTGGTGGCGGCGGCGGTAGTGGCGGTGGCTGGCGGTGGCGGCAGGCGCGTCGGTGGCGGTTGCCGGAGACGAGAAGGGAACGACAATTGAAAATAGAAATGAAAAATGAAAATGAGAATTGGAAAACTATAAAAAGTAGTTTTCTAATTCAAGTGTAAATTTGGAAAATGAAAATTTTGTTTTCATGGAAAAAAATTTCTAAATTAAATCAACTAAACAAGTTTTCTAAATTTTCATTTTCCATGGAAAATTTTTCTAGAAAACAGGAAATTTTTCCACAACTAAACATTATGGATTTGAAAATTTTCTCCCAGATTGGTTGGTATTGATTATTTGTGAAATTCTTTGCATGTGATTTTGGTTTCCAGAATCAACGTTTGCTTTTAAGTTCCTTGTTGTTATTGATATTTTATGTTATGCAGGATTGCAGGCTGGTGGTGACCTTGAAATTACTCTATTTTCAATGGGTCGTGATGATCAAAAGTCCTCAATACCATCCATGGTGGATGGATTGACACGAGCGAAGAGATCGACTATATTACGTATTTTGGAGAAAGAGCTTGCAAATGACTTTGATGATTACATTAAGTCTAAGAATTATACTTATCGTCATGGGAAGCAAAAACGTGTAACTACTACGATCAATTGAGCTTATCCCGCTATCACCCTTGTTCACCCGGGACATCTTTTTCGTCCGTATGATGAATTTCTCCTGCAATACCTAACTCTCTGGGAGTACGTCACGAAAGAGAAAGAGTTGTCGAAAGAGCCGACCAGGTACGTACTAGTGTATAAACAAACATACATGATGTTGTGTTTGTTTTTTTTTTTTTTGCTTAATTTTCTTATATAATATTAGTTGTTGTAACAGGTTGATGCCTGTAATTCCAATCGTTTTGGTCAACGGAGGGATAGGCACCAAGTATAACCCATGGGACGTCATTGCCTACTTTAGGGGGCGGCTATCAAACCAACACAAACCTGTGCCTATCCGTCCATGGATCGATTGGAAAAAAACAGAAAGTTCTCTGGAGGGGTTTCATAACAACAAGCTCGAGTCAACTACCGATTTAGACATGTTCCTTCTTGACTCGGGGAATAGAAAAAAGAAGTATCGTAGCGTTGAACAAAGTACGTATATGATTATGATATTTGACACAATTAATCAATATCCATCATATCATCTAAATTGTTCGATCTAATATATTTATTTTCTTCTCCGTTTTATTATTTCACTTACAGTTCTTGAGGAATTCTTTACCCTTCGTCTCGAATCCTATGAGAAACAAATGGCAAGTTTTATCATATACCTATATAAATTACTTACGTCGTACAGACTAATTTACGAGGTTATATGGATTACAGTCAGCTATGCTTAAGGTGATTGAGAAGGCTGTGGATCAACTGGAACAGGACGAATGTTCTGATGACTTTTTTGCGGAAAAACTAATCCTTGATTACGACCTAGCAGATGTAGTGATCTATGCTGGGGTTAAGAATCACTTTGACTCTCCTCGATTTCCAGTGTACGACATTTACCATGGAAGTTTCCAGAATAGTAATTGGTGGATGGAAAAAGTGATTCTGAGTGATATGCTCCCCGGAGTTTCTGCAGCTGATCTGTGGTTGAAGGATCTTAATGATCTCGAGGAACAACTCAACGTACGTAAATTTTGTACTTTTGAGAAAAGATTTCTTTCTTTCTTTCTGGGTTTCTTCAAATCTTGATTTTTCTGTGTGTGATCCAGAAACAATACGGAAAGGAAGCGAAAGGGAGGACACCGCCGGTGAGTCAGAAACAAGAACCATCTGAGGTGAGATCATCAAGCTTGGAGGAGGATGTTTCACTGGTAAGTGGACATAAGTTTTGTATTTTTGAGAAAAGATTTCCTTCTTTCTGGGTTTCTACAAATCTTGATTTTTTCGGTGTGTTACCAGGTACAAGACAAAGATGAACCAAAAGTGGGAAGAAAAGGATATGGGTGAGTGACTCTGAGAGTGGGGAAGAAGAACCATCTAAGTTTGATTGTGGTTTCTGATCATCTACTTTGGGTTTAATCCTATTTCATATAATGTATTGTAGTCTAAATGCTTAAAATTTCACCAATGAAATACTAATATACAAAATACAACCCTATTTTCCATAGTTTAAAGAATTTTCACATTTTTTTCTATCATTGCCTTCAACGATGTATATAAAAATGTCACTTGGTCATTTCATATATTAGTTGGTAACCAATTAAAATGTCTCAAAAACTCAAATGGGTTATTATTCTATATTATAATACTTATTATTTCAAACAAAATACATACATCAAAACACCTTTATTTTTGTAACATATTTTATTAACGAAAATTTTTTAATTGATTCTGATTATTTATATCATACAATTACTTTCATAACATATATCCAAACACCCACTCTTACAAAAACCACTATATATCATTTTTGTTGTTGTCCTTGGAGTTCCAATTGAAACTTAATCCAATATTAATAATCAATCATGAATGTCGGTGATCATGTGTGGTTTTTATTGTCGATTTATTTCATGACAAATTCATGTCTATAAGTGTCAAAAGAAATTCCAGAAATTTTACAACTACGTTTTACACATTTACACCTGTTAACATAATAGAAAAAAATATTGGCATTTAACTTATATGTGAATTTTGAAAATTGACGGTTTTTATTACATACTATGTAACTATGTTAAAGATCAATTATTCTGTACACATAAATTGACCTTTACATAATAATATACAAAATTTAATGATCAATTATAAGTTCTTTTAAACTTGTCTTATATTCTAGAAATGTGATCTTTCACTAGCCCATGGTCCATCATTGTGTGAATCAAAGACAAACATATATCTTAAAGGTTAATTACGGTTTTCATCCCTATAGTTTATTAATAATTTTAATTTTCATTTATGTACATTCAAAATTATGATTTTTATTTTTATGGTTTGAATATTATTGTTATTTTAATTCTAGGCGGTATGAAGCAAAATTGTTATTTTTAACGCAATTTCTAAACTATATATATGAAGCAAAATTGTAACTTTTAACAAACCATAAGAACTAATAAGATCATTTACTCTATCTTATATTATAAATAGGCGTTAAAAAATTTGTTAAACTAAATTGTTGTTTCTTTAATAATAACAAAGCCTTAGTTTGAAATTTTAATCAAGAGGTATCATTAACAAGATAAAAGATTAAACTTAGAACTTATTGGTATTAGGATTCATTCCTATAATTTGTAAATCGTCAAACAATCTAACATATAGTTTTAGTCCGTTTAAAAAAAATAAATTACAATAGACTCTTATCAATTTGAAATTTTTGATAAATAGTTTTAAAGTTTATATCAATTATCGATTGACAATAGGGTGATTCTATTAGAACACCTATCTAATTGCTATATAGACACCTAGCTACATATAATTATTACTTAATTATTTCTTCTTTTAGTTACTTTATTTATTAGCCATCATTAATTACTTATTTTTTGTTACTTTTATTTTATTAATAGTCATTATTACATAATAAATTTTTTTACTTTCTCTAAATAAGTACTTTACTATGATTTTTTTATCTATAATAAAAATATACTATTATTTTTTTTATTACTGTAATTTCTATATATTTGTTAGTGATAAATATAATATTATCAAGATTATTTTTCTTAATTGTTATTATTAACACTAAACACTTTTGTTGAAAAATAAAATAAAACTAAGCACTTAATAAATTATCTTTGCAAAGCATTACAAATTTAATTATTTAAACTTATGAAATATAAATAAAACAAAATTTATTAATTAAAAAATAGTAATAATAGTAATAATTGTACATTCGAATATGTTACTGTAGGTGAATGGAAATTAATTTCAAAATTTTGAATGTTCATTTGTATATTAAGTTGGAACAAGTTTAAAGTAAGTTTGTTTTATTTAATAAGATTTGATTTGTTAGAAGTTATGTTTTTTTTATACTATTAGTTTAAGTTTTAAAATTTTAATACCTCGAACTCTTTAACAATGACAATGATATAAAAAACAAAAAAGATTACTACTAATACAATGTTTATTTTGAAAAATAAAAGTTAAAATATAATATAATAATTAGTTATAAAAAAGATAAAACAAAAAAAAATTAATTATCATGAGACCATGGGAATTTGTTAAAGTTTATAGGGATTTGAGAAAGGAACAACATTAATTAAAAAAGACATTTATTGGTAACTAGGTAGGTATATAGATAGGTGTCTAGATAGCAACACCCTTGACAATAACATATAACTTCAAATGTTAGCCGCCCTAAATATAGCATTTTCGTAGTAGCAACCCAATCATGACCAGAGACAAGTCAATAAATACACTCTCTAATAATTATTGGTTAGGAAAAGGTTGTTTGCAATTAAACATGTTTAGTATTATTGAAATACTTTTAAGTAATATATATGCTTAAAAAGTTAAAATCTTAAATCATTTTGGTTTTCGGTTGAGTTGAACAAATGTCCAAACTTGAACAAAATGAAATGATTACAATAAATTATTTGTTTGGACTCTAAACACCCTTTTTTACACGTTCTCTTTTTTATCTCAAAAGTTATCAAACTTAGAATCCAATACATTCAAGAAGAAAAGGCAAATACGAATCAACACACATGTTTAAATGGTTTATTACAATCAACAAGTTATGAACCCAAATCAAGGGTAAGCTAGAGTTGCGATGTGATTATGAGCCACTGTGCCAATCCACAATGTCCCGTTGGCTTCCCTAACTTCACTAACTAGTTTCATAACAACCCCATCCTTATCCTCAAGAACATCCAAGATCTCACCTTGTTCGTCAAAAAGGGATATCACTGAGTACATTTTCATTCCCATAACCCGAGCCAAATAGCGCATTTGAAATGGCAATCGAAAGTACACACTCCTCATCCAAGGGTTGTTCGTTAGTACTTCCTGAGCTTTAGTCCTACAACAATCAATAGCCACCCAAAATTGACCCTTTTCATTTATTCTTATGTTGTCGGGAAATCCAGGTAAGTTTGCCACCAACTCTACTTTTCCTCTTTTTTCACCCTCTATCCACAGTTTCATAAGCCTATAAAAACCCGAGAAACTCTTCATTATGGCCAAACAATATATTATTAAAATATTCGAGAATACGATATATTTATCCAACTAGTTATTAAATTACCTGCAATTTGTAGTCTCAGTGAATAATAGAAATGATTGGTCCTTGGACAATTGAACTCCATTCGGAAAAGCCAAGCCATCCAATACAACATGGGTCGACTTTGTGGGAGGGTCATATCTTAAAAGTCTCCCACTTGCCTCTCCTTCCAACATTATAAAAAAATGGTTCCTAAAATAAACCAAATTGACATTGAACCAAATCAAGTTCTAATAGCAAAATCTAAAACATTTAAATCACAAATCGCACCAACAAATTTCTTGCATATCAACCCATAAAAATGATGAAAAAGCCTTAAAGCATATACAACTAAATAGAAAAAATACAAATTAAATATTCTTTAAATTTTGGTTAAAACAAAATCTTCAAATAAAGAAAGGATGAGACAAAATATGAAATTCTTTATAGTTAGAGAAACTAAAAGAAAAATAATTTAGAACAGAGATAATATGCAATAATTGTTTTAATCTGCAAATTTTATGTGAAAAATACCATTTTATAAAAGAAATATTGAGACACGTGTTAGAAACTGAATATGTTGAATACTTTATAATATAATTAATGTTTGAATTTTTAAAATAGAAAAACTGTTAGAATTGAATGCAATATTTTTATAAGATTGACTCCTTTTGTCAAAATTAAAAAAAAATAACTCATATATACAAAAACTGTTGGAGTTTAATGCAATCGTTCTTTTAACTTCTATTTTTTTTGTCAAATTTATATATAAAGGAACAATTAGATATGCTCTTAAAAAAGATAATTATATCAAAAGTTTATGTAACTTACACTCTGTTATACTTCTTGCTGGTATCTGTAAAGAAGATGGAGCCATTGCTATGTATATCAAGGTCATTTGCAAAGAGTATGCGTTTCCCGTCAATCTCGGTGGCTAATGGTGTCGCATAGCCACCGTTAGGGCCAACCACCATAAGTCCATAATACGCATCGGCAATGTATAAATTTCCATTACTTTTGTCAAAACGCAATCCAAGTGGCCGCCCGCAAAACGCTTCCATTTTCCATTGCTTGTATGTGGTTGAATCTTTTCCGGTCGCACATTCCTCCGACCTTTTTAGATCATAGATTAATTTGTTACTAATTTACACAAACCATGCATATCAAGGGAACATATACATGCATACATATATACATAACCTCATATACAACATGTATAAATAACTAATGCATTAAAAGGCGAATGAAAATAATGTCTATCGACTTTGAAAACCTCGTCTCACATTGGTAGTTTTCATAAAAATTAAAATAATATAACATATTTAGCCATTTATATATAAATCTAAGTGATCACAAATAATTATAAATTCTATTTTATTTAAACTTAAACTTTAATTTTCTGTTTCAGATGAGAAAATGTATTTAATTTTCACATCATGTATGCAAGGGAGGTTTAAATAAAAACAACAAAAAGGTTGAAACAAATCTCAACTTTAAGATGTACTATATATGATTGATGTGAGTAACATTATGATTAAAACTATATATTTAGACTTAAAAAGATACTCTTCTAAGTTTAATTAATAATTAATTTTGAGCCAAATATATTTATACTAAAACACAAGCATTTTATTATTTTAAATTTAACATTCATGTATCTTTTTTGAATATTATTTTTCTAAAGACTGGACGTGTTGAATAACAACATGTAAGCTTAAAATTTGAAACTTTACCATTTTTTAGACACAAGAGCAAATGTTTCCCATCCTCGACCTTCGCCCAACCACTTCACAATCCGACCATCAGCTAAACCAGTATATGGTCCATGTCCTAACGGATCGAACTCTAGTGACTCGGGTCCAAACACTTGATCAACAAATTCCAAGTTCCCGAGTCCTAGTCGGCTAAGATTGTCCTCTGGCCAACTCTCCATCACTTGGTTATAAGGCGCAATGTCATTTTTCACCGGCCGAAAATCATGTCCACCGACTGGACTCATTTCAAAAGGGTCCATGATCAGAACCCCTAAAATAATAGCAA